>VMDR010017778.1:0-19760 GCA_007922815.1 Macrotus californicus
AAATTACATAATGTAATGAGCAATATCCTCATCAATGTTCTTAAAACAAATCAGCAACAAGTAGAAACTGTGTCCTTCAATGTAAACTAATTTCATCAAACCAAAAACAATTTGATTAAAATTAAATTGGCAGGCACAGGAGGAAGAGCATTAAAATAATGAGATCTAAGTATAAGAAAAATTTCAAAGCAGGTATAATATTCTCATTAGCTATGTATAAATATACACATATATGCCTATATACACATACATATGACCTCTATAAAGAGTTTTCAAATAACTCAATTTCCTAGTGCCCTCATCAAGAGAAACTAGCTACAAAATGTACATCCAACCTAATAGCTTATGCCACTTTTTACATAGGGTTATTCACCAAAAATAATTTTGAAACGGATACATCTATTCAATTGTCTCTTAAATCTGCTTCTGATCCATGATAATAAAACCATCTCATCTGTCAAAGTTCAACTCTAGATAAGGGAGGTTGAAATTACCATCCACCTCAATTCTGTCTCAGTAAGTCGAGTTCTCCAAATTCCATGACGTTTCATTGAGCCACAATAGCAGAGAGTGCTGATTTGACTGAGCCAAGTTGAAGATTGTGTGTGTGAAAGATGAAAACTTTCTAGGGGATGGAAAGGGATTCTCATTGAAACAATACTTCCGTAGGACTGACTCTACTTCTTCCAACACTTGGAAGATCCTGGAATTATCTTCATCATTTCTCCCAGTAGTTCCCTCACATATACTCACTTTCTCATTCTGTCTGCTCCCACCACATACCTTGTCTTCTCTTCCTGGTTCGGAACAACTCTTTGAAGTTCATCACCTTCAGAACTGTGTAGAGGCACCCCAACACTTGCTACAGCACATCACTGAAACATCTCCCATGGACCCACCATAAAGGTAACTAGTGTCCTATAGTTCTGGAGGTGCCAAAGCAGCACTTTGTTGCCATAAATCTTTGATGTGCTTAAGTCAACTAATCTCTGTGCAGAAGTGGAGGGGAAATCCTTGAAGTTCCATTATAATTGGAAGTATTATTCAGACAACTAAATGAAGTTGTGTTTATGTTTATTTGCAGCTCCTTCTTTCTCTGGAGTTCAAATATGTATCTACAGAGGGCTGCTACAGGGGAGAACACCGAATGGCAGACACCATGGGTGAAGGTGAGTGGACATATCATTACCTGTAAATTCCAAGGCTTTGGTATGGGAATAACCATGTGTAACTTTAGCATGAGCTCTCTGGAGGGTTTTCTGCTGCACAGAGAACACAAATGAACCACCCCACAGGTCTTCCAAATAAACCTAGCTATGTCTGGATCTGAAGAGGAACAGAGATTTGGTTCAAACTGTAATAACAATATCTACCACTTAAGAAGAACCATGCATGTGTGCTGGTTTCTTCATTTAATACTCATTTAAGAATCCTAAGAGTAGAATATTATTTTCTCCACTTTGAAAGGAAGAACTGAATCTCATCTATTCATGATCTTCTCCAAAGCTTCTCTCTGAAGCTATGGAGGTATGAACTATCAAGGGTCCATTCCAGCTCAGTGCTGGACACTATGTTAGGTCATATGGCAAGAACCAAATGTACCCTCAAGACACTGTGGTCATAGAAGGATAAATAAAACATAGACATAAATCACACTGCTAAAGACAGAATGTCACATAATAGATACACAGAGTGCTGGAGATATACTGAGGGGAAAGTGGAAATTGCCACACAAAGCGGTCCTGCTTTTAAATAGCCAAGTGATATTCATTCATTCATTCAACAAGTAGACATTGAATATCTCCTCTGAGCTAGGACCTGTACTGGGCACTAAAGTCACAACCGTGTGAAGAAACTCATAATTTAATAGATAAAGAATTAAATATTTCCACTGTGTTATCAGTTTCCTAGACCTGCCATAAAACAAATTACCACAGAATGTATTAAAACAACAAAAAAGTAGTTTCTCACAGTTCTGGGGGCTAGAAGTTCAAAACCAGGGTGTTGGCAGGGTCATGCTCTCTCTGAAGGCTCTTCAGAAAGAATTCTTCCCTGCTTTTACTTAGCATCTGGTTGCTGCCAGCAATTCTTTGCATTCTTTGTAGCTGCATCACTTCGATCTCTAACTCTGTCTTCACCTGGCCTTCTTCCCTACATGTCTTCACATCATCTACTCTCTGAGTCTTCATATGGCTTTTTTATAAGGACATCAGTCATTACATTTTGGCCCCTAAAATCCTAATCCAGTATGACCTTATCTAGTTACATCTGTAAGAACCTATTTCCAAATAAAGTCATAGTCTGAGGATTTGAGTGGACATGAATTTTGAGGGGACATTACTAAATCTAGTACACTCACATTCAATAAAACTCAAAAGTGACAGATAGGGAAGTATAGGGGGCTATGGGAGACCACAGATTGGGACCTAATTCAAACTCAAGAGACTCAAGAAAAGATCAGAATTCTGGAAGACAGTGAGTTGGTGAATGCTTAGACCAAGAATTCTCTTGTATGAGGACAACTTAACCACTTCTCAAACATGCACACCAATAACCCCTAAACTATTTTTATTTCTGTAACTCATTTGTCGAAGGCAAGTCCCTAAACTACCTCATCCACAAAACCTTTTCTGACCTCTCTGTCCAGATTAATCACTTCTTTCCCGACACCACAACAGCTTGCTACTTGTTCTCATTTAGAGGAATGGAAGCTAGCGTTCCTTGAGTGTCTTCTATGAACCAGTGATGTGATAGTCAATTTCACATACACAGCAATTCCTCTGAAATGGAATCCTGACTTTAGAGGTAGAAACACTCTGACTTAAAGCTAAGAGACTCATCCAAAAACACACAGCTCCTTCTCCTCCTGGCCATGGGGCTCAGTGCAGTCCTAATTCTGCTTCCTTAGGTCTGAATGAACCAGCTCAGAACAGAGACTGTATTTTATGCTTGTGGCTAGGACACAGATGAATGTCCCATCACACTGAATGTGCATGGGGTTATGAAGGTCCATAAGCTCACTTATCACTCTCTGCATTCTCGATGCACCTCTGTCCAATCCTTCTTTCCTCCCAGGAGAAAACCAGATCAGCTAGGAGTGTTTGCACCAAGAAAAATCCATCTCATAGCAAACAGTCTTTCAGTCCCCAAGGATTCTTCATAAGAGCTTTCTACTGCACCCGCTCACAGGGCAGACAATGTGCTAAACCAGCTGTTTAACACGAGAGGCTTCCCGTCCCCAGAGACCTGAGACAAGCTCCTGAGACATGCAATATGTCTCCATTAGCCAAGCAACCGGCTTTGGGCGTGTTTTCTAATTCCATATTCCTGTGTTCACGAGCTGCAAGCCTGCCAGAAATTCTGGGCTCACCAGCTTTTCCAAACAGAGAAAAGAGAAGTATTTCACATGGTTTGTCTTACAGATCTATTTGTCCTGGGACTCGGTGCCATAGAGGCTGGTTACCACCATAACCTGAGCAGACTTATAGGTGCAGCGCAGGCTGGGATGTTGGTGTTGAGTCAGCCAGGAAAGGTGAGTAAGCAGACACAGGCACAGATGGGAAAGGGCTTACACAGCTATTGGAACGGCTTCTGAAAGAGATGGTAGCCGACCAAGTCCCAATGTCCTAGAGGGCAAGAAGAGAGGGGTGTAGCACAGTAGGTAAGAGCTTGAACTTCAGAGTTAGACAGAACTGGTTTTGAATTTTAATACTACCACTTAGCAATTCTCTAACCTTGGGCAACTTACATAACCTCTTATGCCCCAGAGGTAAAAGACCCTCCTGATTGTTCTGATAATAGTATGAGGTAATGCTTGTAAAGTTCCTCGCACATGGCGTGGCCCCAGGTAAACTTAATTTCCATCTCCAAGGGAAGACGGGCTGAGCTCGAGGTTGGGGACCTCCCACAGGCAGTGTCCTCACAGAGAATAGCAGCTCCCAACTCTGGGTTCTCCTTCCAGGCTGCCACGAAGTCTGAAGTAACCAGTGTTGGGTCAGGGGGGGTGCATCATCCAATATGGTAGCCACTAGTCACATGTGACAACTGAGCCCATGACATGTGGCTAGTCCACACTGAACGTTCCATAAGTCCAAAATCCACACTGCATTTGAAAGGCTTAGTGTGAGAAATAAAGTGAAGTATCTCATTACTGCTCTTTCTTATATTGCCTGTATGTTGGCATGATAATGCTTTGGTTATACTGGGTTAAATTAAATATATCATTCAAGTTAATTTCCCTTGTTTCTTTTCACCTTTTCCCATGTGGCTACAAGAAAATTTGAGATGATATGTGTGGCTTCCCTGCTTGGTTCACATCATCTTTTAGATTGGGCCATCCTGGTTTAAGCTATCAAATGTTCCAGACAATGGGTTGGACTCAGGACCCCAACTTCTGGGTCAGGAAAAGTGGAACATGGTCAGAAAACTAAAACAAGTGGGGTTCTGAGCTGACACACAGGCCTGCAGGTTCTTGGGCTGGGCCTGAGCTCTCTGAAAATAGAGACGATGATGTGGCAGCAAAGCACATATCAGACCTACCTCCAGGTGGGGGAAGAGCCAGTTGTGTTCAGGGCTGGCTCTGTGAGTGGATGAGACTAAGCCATAAGCCTAGGACCTACACTGGGTCTCCAGAGACAGTTACCTTGTTTGAGATTGTTTATGAACCTGGTAACAGGTAGGCATGTCCTAACACCATGTGTTCCTCCCTCACATGTCGTTGGCAGAGATAAGGAATCAAGATGCCTCCCTCAAATGACTTCACACCCAGCTCAGAATCCTGGGATGGAAGAGAAAGCCAGAAAGAGCAGGAAGAAGAAACAGAAACTGTCAAAGTATGAGTGTGCCCTCAAGCCAAGCGAGCCCCAACCCATGTCTAACCCGGACACAAGAAGCATGCTTGGAGAACTCTGTCTCTGAGCCCCTTAAAAATATGGTTATAGCTAGAACCATATGGAAGGCCTAATGTCTTTAGGAAACTTCTGACTACTCCCCTTCAATCTCTCAGTCACAAACAGCCTCTGCAATGTGATTAGGTAAAATATAAACCCACGTCTCCCCAGAGGCATGACATCAAAACCTGTTTATTAACTCCCAAATCTACAGTTTTCCAGGAATACGTGTTGTCCTTCAATGAATGAGGTGAGCCCTTGCCAAGTAATTTCTCCAGTTTAGAAACTGAGAAATTTAGCATCTGATCTTGCCTTCATGAAGTACAAATGAGCCTAAATGAAGGAGGCATGTGAAAAGCACTGGGATTGGAAGAAAATAAGACAGTTTCTCAGCTGACGAGAACTCTGTGATATGCTGTGCTTTGGGCTGGGATTATTTTTAGGCTTTGGCACTGAAATCAGGATTCATGTTTCACTCCCTGACCTCTGAAGACACTGTTCTGGCTTCCTCTTTCTGGACATAGCATGTGCTCTGGTACAGGTTGTGTGAAGACCACTACCAGACTCAACGAGGTAGCCCATTCCTGAATATAATGTTCAAAAGGCAAGTCTGATCCCAGCATATAATGTGGTTTTTAAAGAGCCATGTGACCATGACAAAAAAAAATCCTAAAAAAATTCTACAAGACATACAGAAGAAACCTTGAATAACCTCTGGAAACCACTGGAAGCCACCCCCATGGTATACCTCCAACATGTCTTATGAAAAATCCATTACATTTGGTTCTTCCACATTTTGGTTGCCTGTTTACTTCAACAACATGGATGACTCACCTCTGTAACCAGGCATCACATAACTGGCCCAGTTCTAACAAACAGCCTGGGACCTAGGTAGGGTGGGGAGGTTTCTTCTGTCCTCCATGAGACTCCTAAGCTCACCCCATCCTGGATCACAGACCCTGTTTTGAAACTATCCACTAACTCAACCCACTAGGTCCTGGCACACACTGAGCACTTCAAAAATGTGTGTTAAATAAAAGAGAATGAATTGCTACCTACAATTCTGAGTTTCATTTTTCTCAGTGCATCTCTACACTCTGTTTGCAGCAGGAGTACTAAGTCACCTAGCAATCCACTAGGTGGTGAAGGGGACTCCTAATGAGTACTGGAGTAGGCTGGGGAAGAGGCAGTGGGATTGCAGACAAGGCCGAGGGCTTGTGAGGATCAGTGTAGGTTAAGAAAACCAGAGATGACCAAGTTCAGGAACAGCTTAAAAGAGGTAGAGATAATCCAGTCTTCTCAGGAAACCCTTCATTATCAGAATATTAATGATCCTAATAATGATAACCATAACAGTCACTTATACTTTCAACATTTGTATCATAAGTTTCTAGAATGTTGCAGACACTGTTCTGAGTGTTTCAGACAGAATAGTGAACAGAATAAGCAAAAGTGCCAGTAAGGATGCAGGGAGGCAAGGTAGAGAAGTAAATGTTTGATAAAGCAGGAGAGAGAGAGGGTGGGGGGGAGATGAAGGGCTGTGTTTTTATACAAGGTAGCCAGGGAAGGTGTCAGTGATATGTTGATATTTGAGCAGAGAACTAAAAAGAACATTCCAAACAGAGGAATCAAGTATGAGAGTGGTCAGCATGGTCAGGGAAGTGCAAGGTGGTCAGAGGGCTGGAGCTAAAGAAGCTAGGAGTCATGGGAGGCAAAGCCAGAAGTCAGCAAGGAGCACATCATGTCACTTTTTCTTGACAAGGAGCCCCAGTCCACTGCTTTCCACATGAAAATGAATAATAGAGTGTCTTGTGATTGTCTCAGAAAAATGAAAAACAATCACCACCACAATAACAAAACTTCCCACCAAAACCAAGATTTTAGAGGTCTCTTATATCAAATCCTATACAAGGGGCAAGAATAATGTCATCACAGTTTAATTTTGATTCTTGGTAATAAACATACTACTGCTGTGAACACACATAATACCACCTTCTACTGTCCAGTCCATGTAGAGCAAAATGCAACTTTACAACTGGGCTCAGGGTATATTGGATGATGCTGGACTATGTCAGGCTTTGGACTCTATTTTTACTCATTTAAGCCTCACAATAAACACATCAGGTAGATGTTATCATTCCCATGGTGTCATCAATAAAATAAGGCTCAGGAAGATGATTCCCCCCTCCCAAATCACCCAGCCTGTAAGTAATGGCATCATAATTTCCACCCAAATGCCCACCCACTTTATCTTTGTGCCATCCCATCCTATCTGCCCAGCAGAAGGTCCCCTGAGTGAGTGCTGGAGGAACTAGGAATAAGATGAGCCCTGTGACCCAGAGACTCAGAAAACTGCCAGGATACATTTAGTCCCCAAGAGAATGAGCCATAGGAAGTGTGACTACATTCTTCCTTGACTGGCCAAGAGCATTTGTGGGAACAAGGACATTTGACCGAGTGCCTTTGAAAATCAGGAGGAAATAAAACTTCCCAAGATTACCAGTTTTTGAGGCGCTGAACTGGAAAACTACTGGAGTAAGTATTGAGTGCTCCAGGGCTTGTTCATGCATTTATTCCATTCATTTGTTCATTTCATTTCCTCGTGTAACATTTATTGACTGCTTACTGGCCATGTCGTTACCTCCTGTAGTTCTAATCTCCTGTTTGCAGCATGGCCCCTGAGAAACTCTCACCTTTCCAGGAAAGACAAAATGGCATGGACCTGCCATTGTCAGAAGCTTTGGCTTTGATTTAGAAACTTGTTGTTACTAGATAGCTGTACAAATTACCTAATCATTCTATTTCTTTAGATGTTAAAAGTGGACAACAATATTAGTCCTACCTCATAGGTTTGTTGTAAAGATTTCCTAAAAGAAACTGTATGAGGTCTCCTAGTACCGAGGTGGAATTCAGGAAATGTTAGCTGAATCTAAATTCATGGGTAAAGCCTCTTTTATTGGAGTTAAAAGTCTGTTGCTGGTTTTTAGTGCAACATTTAAAATATGGAATTAAAGGAAATAGGAGCTACAGAAGGCAGCCTTCATTTCTCTAGCCAGTGATTTGTGCACACGAGCTTGGGAGGAAGGGGGTACTGAGGGCTCATCTAGATGACACTGCCAGGATGGGGGACAGCACCAGGAACCCTGACCATAGTCCTGGCTGAGATTAGGGACTAAGACTGCAAAACCTTGGTGAAAATGGTGAATGCTAAAAGAAGCAATGACAAAGCCATTGTCTTTGTCCCATGAGGCAAATGTTTGAGTATTTCTTCACCAGTTTCGCTTTGTTTGGGGACAGCAGCCCACAAAACCTGACTTCATTATGCAAATGCAACGCAAGTACCTGGGCGTTGTTCTTGGACACCCACTTTGGAATAGCTTCATTAGCCAGCATCCAAAATGAAGATGCTTGAAAGTTGTACGTTTAAAAAGTGAAACTGTTTTCTATGACCTAAGGATTATTCTCTCCTGTTTTATACACAATGTATATTCAGGCTATCTTTAGGCCGAGCTGTGTCTCTGCAGTCTTTCTGCTCTTTCTTTACAGCTGTTTCTTCTCTAGAACTCATTACTAAAACAAGAGCAGAGAGGGGCCCAGAAGCAAAAGTAGAGAGGACCCATGAAGCCTGTACTGAAGGGCTTCAGACAGAAGATTCAAAATGCAGAAGTACTCCGGAGAAGAACTCAGACCAACTGGCTTTCTTTTTTTTTTCATTTTTAATGAATGTATTGGGGGGACAGTGCTAACAGATTATACAGGTGTCAAGTGCACAGTTCTACAACTAGCTTTATAAGGCAGCGATTTTCAGCCTTTTTCATGTCATGGCACACAGCAACTAATTACTAAAATTCTGCTGCACACCAAACAATATATCTTTTACCAATCTGACAAAAAGCACATATAATTTTGATTCATTCACACTGGACAGCTATTGTTCTGTCAGCAGTTGTCAATTTTTTATTTGACAATCTAAGGAAAAGAGGTCAGTGCCCTTGACTAGTCAGGTACTGCATGTTTTAAAAATTCTTGCGGCACACCATTTGAGAATCACTGTTCTAAGGGAATCCTGAATTTCTGGCAGGTGTGTACCATGATAACTGAAGAAGGCTAGAGCCTGCATCCTCTAAGTAAGCTACTTTTTATAGCTCAAGCAGCATATGACTGACAAACTGTTGCTTGTCCTCATGGGGGCAGGGTGTGTTCCTGTGGGGCTGTGCTCACGGCAGGAGGGGGGGTCACCCAGAGGAACAGAAGAGAAGCCACCATGAGATCGCCCCTTAGACCGGAGAAAGCGCTGTACAGGTGAACTGGCCCAGGATTGGTGAAATTCCCCAGACTGACTTTGCTGTCCAACACATGGTGCTCTAGATGGACAGAGCACCCACACTTTGATAAACAGGGAAATTGTAAGGACTTGGTGATGGCTGAATGTACCTGTGAGTATATTAAAAACCACTGAATGGTATACTTTGGATAAGTTACTTGTATGTAGGTTAATTATACTTCAACAAAGCTGCTGGGGAAAATGAAAGAGCTGTCCTTTCTTTGTGTAGCTTAAAAGGGAAGGAGGGAACAAAGGACATCCCTGTTCCACCCCTATGCTAGAAAGAAACCTAGGGGTCCATTAATAGATGAGTCGATAAAGAAGATGTAGCATACATGCACACACATGCCTATGTGTGTGTGTGTGTATATATATGACAAAAGGAGGCTTACAATTGTAATATACATAATAAAATAATTATTAAATAAGAATAAACAAGAATAAATTTTCACATACTCACAAATGTAAACCTACTGTTGCCCACCTTGTATATATTTCTTCTATGACTCATGGGCTTATTTTGATGTCTTTGCCTAATAAGGGCCATAGAGTAAGTTCTCAAAAGTTGATGGAAGAGCCTGCCATTAAAGAGGTGACACCCCCCTGTACACCCACGCATCGGTCATCCCTGTAAAAACCAGATACCCATTTGTATGTGACTATGTTCCATTGGTTATCCTTGAACCTATAGTCAAGTCTCATTTGTGAATCATCTTTTTCTCAGCTGAATACTGCTAATACAAATAATAACATACATTTATTGGGTCCTCCTCTAAAGCTTTATTATTCTCTTCCCAAAGAGCTTTATTAGACACTATTTGTATTAGTCTGCTCTGGCCGCCATAACAAAATAACCAATAGACTGGGTGGTTTAAACAATGGATTTTTCTGGGTAGTTCTGGAAGCTAGAAATCCATGATCAATGTGTGAGCAAGTTTGGTTTCTGGTGAAGTTTCTCTTCTAGGCTTCTGGACAGCTGCCTTCTCATTGTGTCCTCACATGGCCTTTATTCTATGCTTTGCAAAGAGAGAGAGAAAAATCTCTAGCACTTCCTCTTGTAAAGACACCAATCATATCGGATTAAGACCCACATTTATTATTATTATTATTATTATTATTATTATTATTATTATTATTAACTTATGAACTCATTTAACCTTAATTACATCTCTAAAGGCCCTACTTCCAAATACAGTTAAAGTTAGGGCTTTAACCTATGAATTTGGGGGGAGGACACAGTTCTGTCTATGACACTATTTTTTCTCCACTTTATATTTGAGAAAACTGAAGTCTAGAGAAGAGAAGTGATTTTGCCATACGAAAAAGCCAAGACATAAACCAGGATGCCCAATGGAAGAAACACATTTTTATCTACTTCACTTAAATGACTGAAGTGAATTAATGTGTGTGTATATTTCAACCAACATATAGCTAAAGGAGCAGGCTGGGTGGTGGTAGAGAAATCTAGGAGGGAAGAGAAATCTTGGCCAGGTTGGAGTCATGGCAACCACCTTCTGCCAGCCTTCCCAACCTAGGCTTCTTCTTTTTGTTGCCAAACTTGAAGGGTCTGTGCCTGAGGTTTATTAAGAGAGATGACAGTTTCACTTACATGATTCTGATAAAGAAGAAACATTATAACCCAGACGCTAGAGTCTGCAAGAGTTTGGATGATAGCCACATGTCTAGTGGTAAAGTAAGTAGCCTGTGGTTCAAGGTCACCCTGTTCCTTTTAACACAGAAAAGTATCAGTTAAGCCATGGGGATCACAGAGTTCCTTATTATTTCCACAAACAGACCTGGCCATCCTGGGTGACACAACGCTCCAAAACTTTTCTCTCTTCCCTTAACATCTCAGTGTCCTATTCCCTCTGTTTGGTCTGCTGGGGGAAACAATAATTTTAAAATTTCCCAGTAATCATGTCTGACATGTCTTTTTATAGTACTTCACTTATTCATTCAACAAATGTTTGCTTCACAACTGGCACTCAATCCACTGGAAGCATAAGTTTGCCTTCTCACACAACCAAAGGAAGGACAACAACAAACTTAAAAACAAAAAATAACCAGACCTACCAGAAAATCAAACTGTATGGAAGTCTGACAACCAAGGAGTTAAAGAAGAAATATTCATCCAGACTGATAGGAGGGGCAGAGATGGGCCTCCAGGGTGGAGAGTACTTGTGGCAAGGTGGTGGCTAGATGACCAGGGCAGATGAGGCAGCAGCTGGTGGAGTAGGTGATCCCACTTTTGTGTGCATCTAAACCAGGAGGAACTACTGGGGAGTGAGACACACACACAACCCAGGGTTCCAGCGTGGGGAAATAAAGCCTCAAAACTTCTGACTGAAAAAACCTGTGGGGATTGATGCAGCAGGAGAAACTCCCAGCCTCACAGGAGAGTTCATTAGAGAGACCCACAGGGTCCTAGAATGTACACAAACCCACCCACCTGGGAATCAGCACCAAAAGGTTCCAATTTGCTTGTGGTAGCAGAAGAAGTGACTGAAAGCCAGCTCTCTCATAAAAAAAGGGACATTGTTCCCTCTCATACCCCTCCCCCACATGTAGCACCACAACGCAGCAACATGGGTTGGCCCACCCTGGCGAATACCTAAGGCTCCGCCCCTTACTATGTAACAGGTGTACTGAGTCAAAAAAATATGGCCCAAATAAAAGAACAGAACAAAGCTCCAGAAAAAAACACAGCTAAGTGATGAAGAGGTAGCCAACCTATCAGATGCAGAGTTCAAAATACTGGTAATCAGGATGCTCACAGAAATGGTTGGGTATGGTTGCAAAATAGAGGAAAAAGTGAAGGCGATGAAAAGTGAAATAAAGAAAAATGTACAGGGAACCAACAGTGAAGGGAAGGAAACTGAGACTCAAATCAGTGGTTTGGGGCAGAAGGAAGAAATAAGCATTCAACCAGAGCAGAATGAAGAAACAAGAATTCAAAAAAATAAGAAGAGGCTTAGGAATCTCCAGGACAACTTTAAACTTTCCAACATCCAAATCATAGGAGTGCCAGAAGGAGAAAAGGAAGAGCAAGAAATTGAAAACTTATTTGGAAATTAATGAAGGAGAACTTCCCTAATCTGGCAAAGGAAATAGATTTCCAGGAAGTCCAGGAAGCTCAGAGTCCCAAAGAAGTTGGACCCAAGGAGGAACACACCAAGGCACATCATAATTACATTACCCAAGATGAAAGATAAAGAGAGAATCTTAAAAGCAGCAAGAGAAAAGGAGGCATTACCTACAAAGGAGTTCATCAGACTGTCAGCTGATTTCTCAAAAGAAATCTTACAGGCAAGAAAGGGTTGAAAAGAAGTATCCAGTCATGAACGGCAACGACCTACATCCAAGATTACTCTATCCAGCAAAACTATGATTTAGAATGGAAGGGCAGATAAAGTGCTTCCCAGATAAGGATAAAGGAGTTTATCATCACCAAGCCCTTAGTATATAAAATGTTAAAGGGACTTATCTCAGAAAAAGAAGGTCAAAACTATGAACAGTAAAATGACAACAAACTCACAGCTATCAACAACTGAAACTAAAAAAAACAAAAACAAACTAAGCAAATAGAACAGGAACAGATTCACAGAAATAGAGATCACATGGAGGGTTATCAGCAGGGAGGGAGAAAAGGTAGAGGGAATAAGAAGCATAAACGGTAGGTACAAAATAGACAGAGGGAGGTTAAGAACAGTATGGGAAATGGAGAAAACAAAAAACTTATATGTATGACCCATGGACATGAACTAAGGTGGGGGGTGATTGTGGGAGGTGGGTTACAGGTAGGAGGAGAATAAAGGGGAGAAAAAAATGGGACAACCATAATAGCATAATCAATGAAATATATTTTAAAATATAAAAGAAACAAATGTTTGTTGCCTCCCTATTATAGATCAGATGCTATTCTAGGCACAAGCAACATCGTAGTAAGTCAGAAATGATCCTTGTCCTCCAAGCACACATGTTCTAGTAAGGAACGGATATTACTATGAGGATCTTAACCTTTATCTTAAGGAGAACATCTCTACTGCTAAACCATTCAGAACAGTGTGAAGAAATGGAGCATGATCAGCAGTCATGATTAAAAGTCCTGGTATCAAGCCCTAGCTTCATGCCTTTCAGTTATTCATGTAACATCCTCTGTCTATCAGGAATTACGCTTGGTGATAGTGATATAGAAATAACGAGGGGGTGAGGGGTACAAGGAGACAGACCACTACAATGCAATGTGCTAAGTGCTATGAAAGAATCCCTGTCAAAGTGCTTTGGAATTGCAGAGTGGGGAGCAGTTTGGTCTCTTTGAGGAAAATGTAGACAGCTTCACAGAAGACATGAAATGTAAACTAAGTAATCAAAGAGTGAGTATCTTCTAGGTGGAGAAAGTGAGGTCAGTTTATACATAGAGATATGTAGCATTTAGGGGACAAGGGGGAGAAATAAGCATGGCTGATGAGCATTTCAGGCAGGTGGGAGAAAGGGTAAGGAACAGAGATGGGCCAGAAATCTGTCTCTGTATTTCTATCATCATTTCACAAACCCACCCCTGTCAATTCTCACACCTTCATAATTAACGGCACAATCAGAGAACCATCAATAAAGTTTACCTCTATAAATGATTTTCTTTTCAGGGTGTACGAACATGCATATATGTATACAGATATGTATGTTAGCCTTAAAACATCACAATGAAATATAGCAGTACTAAGATGCTTCATTTTCAAAATTTGGGGGATTTGATTTTACTAATAGTTATTCAAATTTGACTTGGAATAAAAAGTATATTTATCGCTTATTGAGACTGAAACATTAGCCACAAATGCCATAAAATTGAACACATCAAAACTTGCATTAGGAAATCCTGCATTTGCACTTTCAAAATCTTTGACTCAATTAAATGTTTAAAATCTGTTGCTTCAAAATCATTATGGTAGATTGAAAGCAATCCTCTGCTGTGAGCCAGAGGGTAATTGGATCATGACAGGGTCCAGTACTCTAAAGAAACTTTCTAACAATCCCTCAGAAAGTTGCTGTCCAACAACCCCATGCCCCAGCCTTCATGAAGAGATTAGAGAAACAATAAAGAATAAATATTATTTTGTTAGTCTTAGTGCTGTTTGCCACACAATTTCAGCTTTCTGCCTTCCAGACACATGGGAATGTTACATTTCCTTCCAGAGTTTATTCTAGACTTTTTAAAGCTTTTTGTCTTCCTCTCTTGATGGACAATGATAACAGCTGCTTCATCAGCCTGGTTCTAACAAGGGAACAAGACAAAGCAGATGTCTAGATGCTTACAATGTGCAGGTAGAGCAAGTGAGAAACAAACTCATTGCTCTAAATCACTAACAATTGTGGATTTCTTCTGTTACTAAGCACAATCTAGCCTGTGCTGACTGATAAGTTTTATAGGTTAAAGAGTTGAATCAACTATGTTTTAAAGTATGACCAACTATGTGTGTATTGATCATACATTATAGCCTAGTATGTGCTACATATTTTATCTTTATTTTCATGTCTGCTAGGCAGGTAGGTATATTTTATAAATGATAAAACTGAGGCTCTAAACAGTACTTTGCAGAGTCTGAATACACACCTGCTCCTCTTATTCCAGGTCTGGCCTCCCTTTCACTATGCCTCACGACCTCTCCTACAATTTCTAGGGCAAGATGTAGTCTTGCCAAATAAAACCTAGATATCACCTGAGGCTCAACACGTAAGACCTAGACATTTGACTTGAATCCCTTCTCACAGATTAATAGAAAGTTAAATCCTTCTCCAGGAGTTTTGCAAATTCTCAGAGGACTTAAGAACCCAAGCCTTTGTCTGCTTCCTAGGATCCTGATTAATTTTTCCACACTTACAAAATGTGAACCAGAGGTTAAACTAAGGCACTTCACCAATTTTTTTAAAGATTTTATTTACTTATTTTTTAGAAAGAAGGGAAGGGAGAGATAAAGAGAGGGACAGAAATATCATGGTGTGGTTGCCTCTCATGTGCCCCTCCACAGGAGGCCTGGCCCACAACCTAGTCATGTGCCCTGACTGGGAATCAAACCAGGGACCCTCTGGTTCCCAGGCTGGCACTCAATCCACTGAGCCACACCAGCCAGGGCTACCAATTTCTTTAAAAAAATTTTTTGAAACACTAACTGCGTGAATACACACACAGAGCATTAGGTGAAGGGGGTCTGACACCGAGTCTTAAACCAAACAACTGAAAATCTCATATTAGACATTCCTAGTTTTTGAAAATCCTTTCAGGTCATTCCTCCTCCAGGGAGAATTCCTTTGGTGACCTATGTCCCGCAAGATATCAAAATTCTCACCTGCTCCTGGCTCCTTTTTCCTCTTGCTCCTCCCACCTTCTTCCTGGATTTCCCCTGGAAGTCCAAATTCCTTTTCTATATCCTTCAAACAAGTCAGCTCTCCCTAGTTCTTACTTCCCAACCTACACAGCCAAACTCAGCAAGGCTCTCAGCCTTCCTTTAACAAAAACTACCCTCCTTAACAGTCCATTGTGGTTATTTTTAAAAGTACTTTTTCTGTCATACAAGCTTTAAAATGTTTCTTTCCCATCTTCCTTGATGTTATGTATAGCTTTTCAGATACAAATGTAGAACCAGCTTCAAGGCAGTGCCTGTCCAATTCTCTCACTCAATACCATCCACCATCAGACATCTCTTGAGACCTGAGCTAAGTAAAGTAATAGTTGTAAAAGATCCATCTCCTGACCTCAAGATGTTGACCGTGGAGTCGAAGATCCATGATAATGATACATAAAACATGTTGGGAACCTCTCAAGTTGTTATCTGCATAGCATTCATGAAGGCAGCAGGAATTCAGTAAGGAGCTAATGTGGTCAAGCAAGGTCTCCTGGAGAAGCTGGGACTTGAGAAAGGACTAAATAGACACACAAGGATTGAAAAATATGCAAGATGCATAAGTGATCAAGTATAAGTCAAGACAAGCTTGTGAGAGGCATCTTGGTGTGTGCTAGCAACATTGCATCCCATTGCCCCATCTCTCTCTAGCCCACCGTGCCTAGAGTCCTATAGCAATTAAAACAGTCAAAGATCTATCAACCCAAGTGTTTTTATCTCAAGTCCAAGATACTTTTTCATAGCCAAGTAGTTCTCAAAGTGATCCCACAAAACCATAATTTATCATGAGTTGGACTGCTGGATACTGCATCTAAAACCTGGTCTTTTTCAAACTGTTGAGGAATAATGTTTTGTTCAGTTTTGAGTTTTTCTTCTCTAAATATTTAAAATCCTTTTACTCAAATTTTCACTCATTGACAACAAAACAATAACAAGTTGCATGAAAATATTAATGGGGAAAATGAGCAACTGCCTATACTCTTAGTTATTCTTTTTTGCTTGTTTGTTCTTGCATGAACAAGCACTCATGAGGGTGGGAACTCTGGCTTTGGAGCCATTCAGCCTAGGTTCACATCTCTGCCTCACCACTTAAGAACTGCATATTCTTCCTAGGGTAAGTTGTTTAACCTCTCGGTACCTCAGTTTCTTTACCTATACACACATATACATAACATACAGTAGGAAAAACCCTACCATCAGGAACATTGATGACAATATAATTATGATAATAATAACTAACAGTTTTTGAGAACTTAGTATGTGTCAGGCTCTAATTAATTTATCAACAAATATTAGCTGTTACTATTATTATGTTTGAAATTATTATTACTTTGTCCTCAATGTTCATGATGGTAGAGTTATGCCTGATGTATATGATGGAAATCAATGAATCATTATTTCATAGTGTTCTGAAATGAGCTCCATGACTGCTGTGTTCTCTGCCACCTGAAAAACATTTGAGAAACCCTCCATTGCTCATCAAGGAGATTGATATCATTCTCCCTTCACATACACTTTCATACCAATAACTTTCCATCCAAATTTCAAAATAGAACATTTGCTTCTAGTTGGATGAAAATCCTTGTTTTGGAGCCAACAAGGCATCCAGAATTCATTGACTGTTCTGGTGTATGCTAGATAAGGGAGAAAAACCCTAGAGGGAAATGCTTAAAATTTTCTGCTTTTGTTGCTCTTTGGAGGTTTCTTTATGCACATTACAGACAGGGGTTCAATTATGCAGTGATGCAGTTCTCGAATATAATGTATTTCAGTGTTAGAATCATGGTCAGAGCTTCTTTTCTATGGCTTCAAATCTGGCCACTTCAATAACAAGTTCTTATTAAAATGGAGAAAACTGAACAAGATGCATTGCAAATCCATTTTAAAAGTGTCTCAGTGAGCAAGTTAACCCTGACATCACCCTGAAACTGGATATATTCTTTCCTTAGATGGTAACCTGGACTATACTGAAGAGTCCTTGTCAATCATCCATCTGCACAGAACTCATGTACTGGGATGCTCATTCAATCAGCAACCAACCAGAGAGAGGACTTTCAGATGATGAGAATTCTCATAGAGTCTGCCTTACCTAAGGCAAGGATATGAAATTAAATGACCAATAAATTAAAAGAGGAGCTTCTCTTCTAGCCATTAGTCATTGTTTAGAGATTGGTATTTTACAAATAAAATCAACATCCTGCTGAGGACATAGCTATTTGCATCACAGAGGTCTCTCTGCCTTCAGACTGCAGATTTGGGAATTTATTAATATGCATAATTCAAGAATTATTTTGTTTGAAAACAATGAATCCTGTAAGGTCTCATGGAATTGAAACAGTACAGTCATTTCTAACAGCTCAGGGATAATCTCTATATTATAAACAAGGCTGTATAATTAAGTCTCTCAGAAGCCAAGGAAAGAGCTTCCACGAGAAGTAAATACTTTCTACAAAGCATAAACAAAAGTTGTTAAGTAACTAACTAACCAGAACAAGAAAAGTACCCATCTCAGAATCTCTATAGTTAATTTCAGATATAGCAAACCCAACCAAGCTGCAGAGACTCACATTAAAACTCCACTCACAAATTTAACAAGGTGAAGTGCAAGTTCTTCTAAAGAAAGAGTAACCTTAGCCAAGCATGCACTTCGGAATCCATTAGACTGGAATCCAGAAACACTGTTAGCGGTGCCCATAACCTGTCATCAAGAGTTCTTGATTATTCAAATATAATGAATGCCAAGGGTTGGAGCATATTCAGGAAATATAGGTCAAGTTGCTTTTGATAAATACTTTAAAATAGTGGTTACTAATTCTAAGGGCTTCATATAAGACATTTTTAAACCAATATCACTTCCAACCCTTATAATAACTTTCAAGGTGAGTACCATTATCCTCATTTTGCAAATGACTCAAGGAAAGATCCAGAGTGTTCGGTCATCTTCTGATAACAGAGGACATAGTAACTGGCTGAGCCAAGGAAAGTCAGTTTTGCTTAACACCATGTCAGGTGATTTTCCTACATATCGAACTACCTCCCCAATGTGTGCACAGCACTTTTCTGTATATTAGTTGTCTCGTTGGCTCTAGTCAACAGCTCTCTGATGTAAATATTCATCCTTGCTTTAAAGAGAGGGAAACTGAGGTTCCAGAAAAGAGGTGACAGCTAAAACCATCCAGGGAGTAAGTGGCAATTCTCTTCTAGTGGTATCACAGTGCATCTGCCTGAGAATTAGCAACAGAACTGCATCCTCAACTGGGAGAATAAGATTCAAATTGAACTGAGTTGTGGTAGATCCTTAATCAGACACATTCCATTTAACTTTTTTCAAAGTCTGTTGCCATGGTTGTTAAGACCAGCATGCATTCCTTGAGATTACAACAATCTCACAGCTGATGATGCGGGAAATTGCGTTGTGAGGTGTCATTACAAAGGGAATGAACCCCCACCAAAAAAAGAAACTTTAGTTTATAACAATAGACTTCAGTGCCCAAGGCTGCTGTTCCATTTGGAATTGTATTTAAATATTTTATAAACCTTTACAATTATTATTATTATCTTATTATTATGAAATAAGTGCATGGTCTTTATAGAAAAATATTAAATATATAAAAGTAGAAAAATGAGCAAAAACCCACAGTTCCAGCAGCATCCCAAGTGAACTACAACTAACAATTTGCTTTCATTATTCTGCATATATATATATATATATATATATATATATGCACACACACATATATTTTATGCATATATGTGTGTATATATTATGCATATATATGCATATATATTATAAAGTTTTCATCAACATGGATATATAACTTTACATCTTACTTTTCAATGTATCTCCTACATTGAACATTATAACATGGGCATAACCAATACCACATTAATGGCTGCTTAATTATCTATTCAGCACAGTTATCATGATTTGCATAACATTTTTTCTCAAAAGAATAGTCCTTTATGTGGGTTGCCCCGCCCTGGTGGACACCTAAGGCTCCGCCCCTTACTACGTAACAGGTGTGCCAAGACAACAAAAATGGCCCAAATGAGAGATCAGATCAAAGCTCCAGAGAAAAATGCACACAGGATCTGGCGTAGATATTTTTCCAAAGAAGATATACAAATGGCCAAAAAACACAAAAAGAAGCT
>VMDR010017779.1:0-19777 GCA_007922815.1 Macrotus californicus
AGGCTTAAAAGATGTTAGTCAGACATCAAAAAACAGTCACACCCTTTATTGCAAAAAAAAATTTTTGAACGAAAAAGCATAGGGAACAAAAGGACATCTGCCATTTTGGGAAAAACATGTCCGCAGAGTAAAAAACATCACCCATCCCTTTTAAAAACCACTTCTCCCAGTCTTTTCTCAAGAATGCTCCACTAGAGGAATGTGGTCAAACTGTTAAATTTGGTAGAAAGTTAAATTATTTACTGTTCCACAGAAGAAACTGAGCATCGAGGAATTATTACAGTAACAGAGTAAGTCAAAGATCGAGCCCTGTGGAGTGACAAGAGTAAGTCCTCATGATTGAAATTATTCATCTCGGGACTATGCAGCAGAGTCAGTATCGTCTGGGTCTCTGCTGCATAGCCCGAAAGGGATCACTGGCTTTACCATCATGGGAACGGAAGATCTGCAACTTTACACCTATTAACTGCACATGGATAACAGGCCTAAAGCCTTCTCCCAGAAGAAAAGTATTTCATTCATACTGAAAAGAAACAGACAGTGAATGACACGCATATATCAATTTTTGAGCCACCTACTGGGTACTGCTGTGGATACAAAGATGAGTAAGATTCAGTCTCTGCTCTTCACGGGCTCACTGTCTCTTGTATTACCTTTGTAGCCTGAAGTGTGAAAATGTGGATTTACAGAAAACCTACAGCGGGACTGATAGCTCAAATGATAAGAATAATTAATCAGATCGCTTTCAACATACTTCGATATTAAAGAATTCATGAGAACAATTAGGACCTGTATCTACCACGTGATACATGCTTACAGAAGGAGAAAATATCCATGCTTTCCTAACCAACAGGTTGGACGTGGATGATAAGACCATAAAATCATAGGTCAGTAGAGCTAAAGGTGAAGAAACAGATTGCTAAAATACTCTGCATTAAGGGAGACTGGAAATGTGGGATGAGTGGAGAATGAGGGAAGAATAAGTTCAAACTAAAAACATTTGAGGAACTTTTAGAAAGAAAATTGTATACCCTGAAATTCTAAGTTGTTGGTATAAATGAAATGCAAATTCCTTTATCTCTCCAGTCTTTAGTAGACACACAGGCGCGCACACACACACCCTTTTAAGGAGAGCTGTTTGGGGTTGGAAAAAGAGACTGCGCTCAACATCTGGTTTGATGTAGATCAGGTCAGCATAATTATAATGTTATAAAAATATTTATTATGTGCTAAGTGGTATTCTGAGCCCTTTACATACACTAATGCCATTTACATGTTTTATAGCAATTAGCTCATTTAACTCAAGGCAAATCTATAAGGTAAGCAGTAGTATTTTCATTTTGTAAGCAAGGCGTGAAAAACACAGAGAGGTTAAGTAATTTGTCCAAGGTCATATAGCAGCTAAGAGGTAAAAGTGGATTTCAACTTGCACAGGTTGGTAAAATGGGTATAGAAATTATCTATAAACTGAATGCATTCAGTGGAAGTAGAAGTGTGGGTCAGTGGGGATCCTGAGGGACATGGACCCTTCTAGAAATTCACAGAAATATTAGGGAGAAATTTAGTATTTCCATAATTCAGGTATGGGGCTTTTTTTTTAAATCAGTCTTAGCCATATCTTGAAGGATAGGATCCCCTCTGCTTGTTCTTTCCTCTTCCTCTTCCTCCCTCTCTCTCTCTCTCTCTCTCTCTCTCTCTCTCTGTCACACACACACACACACACACACACACACACTGTTCCAGTTCTGAGTTTCTTGATTTTTCAACCCTCTGAGAGTTAATAAGCAAATACAAAGAAAAAAATGTCTGTACTTTATAATTACTTCTACATTCTGCCTAGAGCTTTACCTCTATCCATCTTCCTCTTGTTAGGAAGCCCTACTGAGGGTCTTTCATGCTGCTCTGCTGGTTACACACTGATGCTTTTTGTTCAGTCTGCCTCATAGGGGTCTCTTGCTGTCTGCCATAGATGTCAGCCTGCATTTTAAAGGCCTCATTACTCCCACCACATGGTGTCCACATGCAGAAAGCAACCTTGCAGATAAGGTCCAAAGTGAGACAGAGATCTCAAAGAGATCAGCCCCAAGCCATAGGCATTCAACTTTCCCTGCCTCTCCTTGTCAGCAAGTTTTCCTCCCCCCAACCCCCCTTGCTTACTCTCTCCTGGTTAAGAAGAGTGCAGAATCTTCCTGTAGGCAGCACTCACACTCTGAGGGTCCAGGAAGAGAAAACTAAATGAAAGAAAGAAGAGAAAGTATCTGGGAACATTTTCACTTAAACTCCGAGTTTAACTTCTGTAAAGATCTTTCCATTGAAGTGGCTATGCATGTATGTAAACATTTGATATGAAGCATACAAACCTCTTACTCACATGTACACACCTCTTATTTGGATCAGAGCTGAGAAGCCAGCTCAGAATAAGATGCATCATTCTAGGAACTTTGTCTATATTTACTGTTTTCATCCTCAGCAGCTAAGGAAAATGAGACCCAGAGTGGTTAAGCAACTTGCCCTAGGTAGCAGACTAGTGTCAAGTTAAAAGGGACCTCCCAACAAGGCTTCCTTAACTGTCACTTGAGGATGCACAAGATGGGCCTGACACATTGTTGGCTAAACATGTGGCTCAAAGACCTATGGGGAATAACTTTATCAGGGTTTACACTTGCAGTTGAGAGATAGCAATATCTATCCAATAGTTGGGATAGCCAAGCTATGGGGAGGGAAAGCAGGTCCCCGTAAGTGATAAAGGCACCATTCTGTGTTGGAGTTAACAGGGATGCCTGAGTGGAAATCGCAATGGGTCTGCCCTTCAGCATGCTTTTATCCAACAACCCTCACTGCTTTGAGCAGGCATCTGTGCACCCAGGGGAAGAGTGAACCATGGACAACATTAAAGTGCTGTGCCACCAGAGCCTAACTCCCCTTCCAAAAGAAATGAATACAAAAGGAAGTGTTTCCTTATAAACAGAGCTGATGCAGAGGTGAGTTGCTGTGGATGGCAGCAATATGAATAGCTGGTGCCCAAATCCTAACCAGAGTTGGAGGACAGCAAGCCAGCACCACCTCACTGGAAATGTCAGGAGAGTTGGTTCACTGAGAGCTGTAAATGTGCGGAGGACAGAGAGCTGGCAGACTCAAGATGACCATAGAACAGAAATGCAGAGCAGAGGCCCATGAGTCCAGCAGTCTGATGTCCTTCAGAGCAGAGAGCAAGTTCTGATAATGTGTACCATGGCCCTGCCCCTTGGGGAATACCTAAGAAAACATTTATGAGGAAGGCTAAGGTCCTGTCATTTGCCAGAAGGGGACTGTTGAAGACCAAGGAGAAAGCTGCTCAGATGATCCTATCTGGGACCACTAACTGGATATCTTCATGTACATTTATGTCCTGAATGTGTGAATACATAAATTTGTGAATACTCATAAATTTAACATAATTCCTTTTCATATAAGATACATGCTTTAACAACTTCATTTCTTGGGTCTCAGTTTTCTCTTCTGTAAAATAAGATTACACTTACATTCCTCTCAGGTCCATAGTTTTGTCTCTAAGTAAATGATTTGGGCACTTTGCTGAAAATCTTTCAGCAAAGACCACTATTCTTCTCCTTTCTGTTTGCTAATTTCCATCCTGATGGCCACCACCCAGGCCCACATCCTTATCCCATTATTCCTGAACTATCTGCTCACTGTTCTCTCAACTTCATCTCCTTCAAGTTATTACTACCACATTCCTCTTTTCAACCCTACACTTGCAATGATTCTTCTGATTCTGAAATCTTCTGGGTTCCCATTGCCAACGTGAAAAGTCTCTTGATAACATGACCTTAACAACTTAGTCTTCTCTCTCCAGTTACCACTCCATTTCTCCACCTCCCTTAACTGCAAAAATCTCCCCGAAGTCTTCCGTATCGGTTGTTTTCACTTCCTTATTTCCCATTCTGTCTTCAAGTCACTCCAATTCAACTTTATCCCTATTCCTCCTCTGAAGTGACGGTCATAAACCCAGATGAACTCTATGGTGCAAGCTCAATACTCAGTTCTCAATTCTCTTCTCACAAAAAAGTCTCAAGCATTTGACACTGGTAGACACTCCTTGAAAAATTTTCTTCCCTTGATTCCCATGTATGATGTCTTCCATAATAAAAACTGTTTGTGTGGATTTTTGTTTTAGATCTGAGTCTTACCTACACATTCCTTTGGAACATATACTCATTTGTCTTAAATCTTCTTTAGACTGTCACCTTCTTGAGAGTAGATATTGATTTTGCCTTATATATCAACGTGGTCAACTACTTACAAACACACCCATGCAAATAGCAGTACCTCAGAAAGCTGCCTCCAACACCACAGACTTTTTTTTTGGCTCTGTAGCTTAATTCATGAATATTTGTTCAATTGTCTTTCTGCATACAACACTATTGCTTTTCAAGACTGAATCCCAAGAGAATTAATCACTTCTTCCTCTCTGCTCCCTGTGCCATGTACTCTTTCAAATCCCTGAACCCTCTATCTCACTCACTGGTTTATGACTCTGTCTTTATCTACAAGACTGAGAGTTCCTAGTGGGCATAAAATGTCTGTTTTTTTGTGGTTCCAATACCTAGTTCAGTGTCCACCACTTAGTAACTGTCCAAGTAATATGACGGGGGATGCCCCCCAAAAAACAGAATTATCTTCTAAAGAGCAGGCCCTTATAGTATAAGCTTCCCCCAGTAGGTTAGTGTTCTAGGAACCCATCTGTATCAGTGTAACCGTGTTGTGAGAGGCTGTGTTCAGCTTCAGTGAATTTTTTCTGAAGACTCTTTCAGCACCTTTGCCCATTTCATGATGGGCGATTTACAAGTACACCTGCCCACACCTCGCTGAGTGTTCAGCAGTTTTTGACAAAAGAACAACATGACCCCGTGCCTCACCCTCCCTATTCACCTGATCTCACCCCCAGCAACTTTTTTTTCTTTCCTCAAATGAAAAAAGTCCTCAAAAGGAAATGTCCTGCTGATGTAGAAAACGTAAAATAAAAAACAGCAGAAGCACTAAGAGACATCAAAATTGATGAGTTCAAAAACCATTTTGAGCAGTAGAAAACATGTCTTGATAGGTATATTACATAAAATGGAGAGTACTTTGAAGGTGACGGAAGTTGAAACGTGTAAGAATAAATACACAATTTTTTATAAATAAATCCAGTTTTATTTAAGCCCCGCCCCCAACCTGTACATGGGAAGTACAAGAAAGAAGGCTTGAAGAAGCCAGGCCCAGGGGTAAGAGAAGCCGATGACGGCTGCTAAGGAAGCCAACCATGGACTGAGAGAGCTGACTAGTGGACACTGCCTGCCGGCCACCTTGCAACCCTGGCTTCACTATGAAGGGACAGTGAACACATGCTTACCCCTTCATTTTCTTTCCACTCTCTGACTGTTGCAAGTACCTCTGGGGTGGGAAAATGTGCTCCTCTGAGGCCTCACACACCGTTCACATCCACATCTTACTTTGTGTGGCTGAAGAAAAAGCCCTGAGGCGAAGAAGCTTGAGTTAAGTCCCAGATTCACCATTAACTTACTATGAGGACATTTCAGAGCCTCAAGAGCCTATCTGCCAAATGCAAGTAATTGTCTGGACTCACCAGGGCTATCGTGAAGTTCAAATGAAGACTCAGCTGACTGTGCAGTCTTACTCACATCTGAAATTCAAGATCTTAGCAGAGTACCTAGGATATAGTTGGTGTGCAGTGATGTTTGTTACATGAACAAAATAAAACCAACCTGTCCCTGTGTCCTCTACATTGGTACAAGTGCAACTCAGAACCCTTGGAAACCAGCTTCTCTCCCTTCCTCATTGCCACATCTAATCTGCCACCATATTTGGTCAGTCCCATTTTCAAATCTTTCTTGACTGTCTTTTATTCTGCTGCCTCTGCTTGCTTCAGTTAACATCCTCACCATTTCTCTCTCACCTGATGTATAATTACTTTAGGCAGAAAGGCCAGGTGGGAACACTGTCTGAGGGAGGGTGGATGATGGGAGGGTCCTGGTAACCAGGTTAATCCTGGAGGAGTGTTACCTAAGGTAGTTTTGTTGTTGAAAAGTGTCAAAGTCATATTTGAAAAGTCAAGATCATGCATTAAATCTGAGAAGGTAAACATTAGCTGCTGAGTGAGTTACAATACAAATTGAGCAAGACATGACGGATATATTGAGATAAACGGTGTGGTACCGCAGCAGCGATCACAGTCATAGCAGAATGCACAACTGACTTTTAAATGGCCTTGGCACGTGCTGCAGGAGTAGGGGCCTATTAAAACTGCGTCTTTCTGAGGCACGATACATGGAACAGACCGACAGATCTCAGAGGGGAGGGGTGGGGGGACTGGCAGAGATTAGCCACAGAACACATATGCATAGCCCATGGACAGAGGCGACAATGTGGGGAAAGTCAAGGGGGGAAGACCAAGGAGGGACTTATGGGGCACCTCTGTAATAGTGTCAACACTAATAAACAAACAAACAAACAAAGTGCTTCTTTCTGGGAAACAAAACAGTCTTCTAGTTGCTTCTCCCTCCCTCCAGACCTATCCTCCTGCTATCTACGCTCTATACCATTGCCAAAATCATCTTAATAAAATGCAAGCTTGAGTTTTTCACATCTCTGCTTGATGCCTTTTAGTCACCACCACCTCCACAAAGTCAATTCTAAACCTGTAAAATGATATGCACACCCTATCACTTGTTAAGGTCCCAGGGGCCTCTTCAGCCTCATTTCCTAGCATTCTTCCCATGCTACCTTACCAAGCCACATCTGTTCCCCAAAATGTGCTTTCTTCTCTCACACCTACTGCTGTCACACAAGTTGGTACCTATGCTGCTAATGTCCTTGCCCATTTCAGGCAGCAGGGACAATCTTATTCATGCTTCCAGATTCAGCTTCATAACCACTTCCTCTGGGACTCTTTCTCATATTTTTTTAAGGGGGCTGACCCCTTGCTGTGCTTCTGCAGTGACTTGTAAATGTTTGCATTAGAACACTTACTACATTCTACTGCTTTTTAATTTAAAAAAAAATGAGATATATAAAATACAAACAAAAAAGTGCATGTCAAAACCATGAAGCTCAATGAATGATCACCAAGCACTCATGTAACCATCACCCAGAGCAAAGGTTGGCAAACTTTTTCTGTAAAGGGTCACAAGTTAGTGTTTTAGGCTTTGTAGACATATGGGCTACTGCTTAATTCTGTTGTAGCAAAAGCAGTAACAGACTAGCACACAAAAGGTTCTGGATGTGTTCCAATAACACCTTATTGACAAAAAGAGAAGGCAAGGCCAGGTTTGGTTTGTGGGCTGTAAAGTGCAGACCCCTGACCTAGAGGAATTCCAATTCAACCCTTAATTAATGACTATTTCTTACCTTTCCCCAAAGAGAAACACTACTGTGACATATATATAGCAATTGCTATTTTTCTTCATAATTTTACCATTGAAGCATGAATCCCCAAACAGTTTATTTCTGATATTCATTTTAATGGAATTGTAGACCATCTGTTCTTTTATATTTGACTTTCTTCACTCCATTTACACTTGCGGAATTCATCCATGTTATTGCATAAAGCTATAGTTCTTTGATTTTCATTGGAGAGTATTCCATCATATAAATTTATTTTTGTATTCTGTGATATTTGGTTGATTTTAGTTTTTTACTGTTATGAATTGTTATTATGCAGCTATGAACAATCTTATATACATATCTTGATGCATAGGCATGTGGTTCAGTTTCTTTATATTCTACCAGCAGTGTGTGAAATTTCTAGTTGTCCCACATCCTTGCCAATTCCTGGTATTCTTCTCCTTTTAAAACTTTAGCCATTCTGTCAGATGTGTGGCGGCATCTCATTGTGACTTTAATCTGCATGTCCTTTTCTGATTAAGGAGGCTGAACCCTTTTCACATTTGTATTGGCCATCTAGATAAACTCCTTCGTGAAGGCGTCGTCCTTTTACTTATTAATTTATAAGAAGTTCATTTTATTTTCTAGACACAAGACATTTACTGATTGTATGTGTGGCAAATAACTTCTCCCAGTTTAAAATTTATCTTTTCTCTTTATTTATTATCTTTCAATGAGCATCAGTTAATTTTAATAGTATACAACTATCAATATTTTCCTTTATAACGATTCTTATGTCCCATCTAAGAATTATTTTTCTGCTCTGAATAGATTATTTTATCTAAAAATTTTTAAAGCTTTTACATGTGACATATAGTTAATGGAATATTGATTTTATGTGGTGTAGAAGTCAAGATTCTGTTTTTTGCCTCGTGAATATTTGTGCCAACACTATACATCTAAAGGATCTTCCTTTACATAGTACTTTATAATGTCTTAATTTTTTTTCCATAAATCAGGTATTGACATAAATGGGTCTTTTTTTCCCCCTGAAATCTCTGTTATTTTTATTGTGACTATTTGTCCATCCTTGCTCATATACTTTAATTACTGCCTTAGGCAAGTCTTGGTCCTTTGACTTTCCCATTAAAAAAATACAGATTAACAGACAGACCAAAGAAAACCATGAAGGAAAACGAAAAAGAGCTGCAAGCTAGAAAGAAGAGGAGGAAGCACCGTGGGTTTGTATGAAACAGGTTTTTTTAAAAGCAGGAAGTCAGTATTGGTAGCATACACAATGGAAAAGTCAAGGCAGATGAAGATGAGAAAGTATTGGATTTAGCAAGTGGTGGATCAGGTATCAATCAGCCAGGGAACTTCAAGGAATGAGTAGGGAAGAAGTTCAAGCAGCAAATTCACTCCTGGTGGGGCAGGAGGTGCTAGCAGAGAAGAGGAGGGGAAAATTATTAGTGTACAACTGACACCGGCAAACTCCCTTCTGTGTGTCATCCCATTAAAGACTACTAATATATCAGAGGAAATAGTACACCTTGAAGATGTTACAGTAATTGTGGGACACATGTAACAACAGCATGTTCTGCACATAACATTCCTACACGGGAAAGAGGCCGCAGTACTTGAGTTCACTCCAGTGGTTTTGTTGTGTTTAAGGGATCGAATCCGACACTTTTGTCATCCTGACTCCAAATGGGCCCATAAGCCATGTGACAGGCCACCAGAGACAAGGCTCATTAACTCTTTCCCAAAATGGACTATTTTATGTTTAAAAGGAAGTAGCCTTGTCTTTGGCCTCATTAGTATAACTGGACTTAATTCTGACTTAGAGGTTTACCTCCTGTTACAAAGCTTTATCAACGTTATGCTGTTTACGGACAAGACTGAGAACTGCAAAAGCAAACGACTTGCCCCAAATCACACAGCAAATAAAGCAAGGTCTCTGGATTCCAAATCGGGTCTAACTGATTTCATGACTTAGTCCTTCCACTGCTATACTGGTGTCAACCTGTGTTCCCTTGAGCAATGGGAGCGGTCCCCATCCCCAAAGCACTCAGTGTAGATCGGGACACAAACCCTTAAAGAACACCATGGAATATCCTGGGGGCAGTCATGTACTAAGGGTAGGTACAAAGTGTTATAGAAACACAAAGGAGAACAGCTACCCCTTTGGAAGTCCCCACCACTTAGCAGGCGTCGTGCTAAAAACCCTGTATATACCCTTACAAATATGAAATGTGAATAAAACCCATTTCACAAACTAGAACCGGTGCGCGGAAACGCCCCAAACTGTACAACGGTTAAGTAACTGCGTTTGGCCCCAGGGATCCTGAGAAGCTGCATGCGGTATTAAGTAAAAACATGCACTTTGTAATCACCAGACTCAGGTTAAAATCTGGCCTGACGTATGTTAGTTTTGTTACCTCCAGCCAAGTCTCTCAGCCTGGAGGCCAGTCTAGAGAACCCCCAATCCATCCACCGCCCGCGGGCGCCAAGGTCCCCAGTCTTCAGCCTCCCGCACCACAGCGAGCGCGCAATCAGATCCCACCAAGCAGGAGGCACCGCCCCTTCCGGAAATCCCGCCCCAACGCTTCTTCCTCAAGCCTCTTCGCTCTCACCTCTCCAACTCCGTCACCGCCATGACGACACCGTAGCGTAGGGTCTTGTTCTTGCGCAAAGCCCACGTCACTGCATGTACAAACATGACTGAACTCTCTGATCCACTGGGACGCCCTGCCAAACAGGCCCAGCGCGCCCACCCCCAACCTCTGCGGCTCAAACTACCTCCTGGGCAACAACGTGCTCTACAGCAGCCTCCGAGCTCGCAGCCCTCTTCGGAGGGACCTCCGTCAGGCAAGAGCAATCGACTCATCGTAACGTACTCGGGCATCCCCCCGGAAATTGCAGCGCTGACTGTTTGGTTCCGGTACACCGGCGTGCAATTGGCAGTTAGAGATTTGAACCCTAAACGGCTTTTCATGTTCCAGTTCTTGGCCAAAGTCTTATTACCACTTAGAGCCGCTCGATAAAATCAGCCAAGGAAAGTTATTTTAAAGGTAGTACTCTAGTCTCCGGCTATTTGGGGAGTTTATCAGAATAATATTTTTTTTTTTTTACATTTTAAGTGCTACGAAGTGTTAGGTTGATTGGTAGGAAACAGCATACTGTCCTGCGATCGTCGAACCTTTAATGCTAATGCTTTAACTTCCAGTTAGCCTTTAATCTTCAAGCATCTATGAATGCCTCTTTTTCATTCATTCAAGAACCATTCAGCACACCTTTTTGTGGTCGTTAGAAGGCTTGAGGAAGACAGAGATGAAACGATATCTATATATCCCTGCCCTAAAGAAGCTGGCAATCTAATGGGCACACAAATGAAAGTGTAGCTAAGGTACATCGGTAGCTTAGGAAATAGCCCCTACAGGGACAGTTCTCCAGGATAAGTCAGAGAAAGCCTCCCCTATCAAGTATTATTTGAGATGACAGCGTAGAATGCAGGTGACACAGACTAAGATGTCCCATGGTATCCCTGAAATCTTTCCATCTGCCCTTGCTTCTCTATTGCCACTGAAACATATCTGTTTTAATTTATTATCTTTCCATCTACTAAAGGAGCCCCTAAGTGGTCTCCAAAGGAGAAATTCCTAATCTCCAATAACATAGTCTACAGGACTATGGGGTCAACTATGGAAAGAAAAAAAAGGAAAGAAAGCTTCATTGTAATGTTCAAGTTTTATCTTTGACATGGCTGGAAGTTACCTAGAAGATATAAATGATGATGAGATTCTCCTGCTTTTGCCTGCGGTCTGCATTCTGATTTTCTTAGCAAGGAATCTTGGGCCTTTTGTCCTATAATGTCCTGTAACTTTGACCTGATTCCTGCTACTATCCGCTTTCACTCCAAACTCCATGCTGGGGAGACACCATTCCCTGAGTATTGCATGAACTTCCATGACTTCAAATGCAGCTCCAGGGGAACCAGGTTTATGCAGGCAAAGTAAGTTAACACCTCCTCAGAATCTTTGACTCATATATGTAACAAAGCACTTATTCTAATTATTATTTTTAATTTATAAAGTCAGTGCCTTTGACTATACATAAGAATATAAGCAAAATGAAAAGAGAAGAGAGTCTTACTGTTTGAATTCTCAGCATCTAGAAAAGTCCTGGTACAAGTGCTTCATTGAATGAATGATGATGTGGATGATTTTAATAAAATCATTGCTTTGATCAAGTGAGCGCTGTGAAGGAGTTCTGAGGCATGTTTTGTTTGAAGGCAGTTTCTTCCCTGCCTTGGAAAAAAGACAGCTGGCGTGAGCCTAAAATGGTAAGCGGAGGTTTTAAGGCTTCTGGCTCTGTACTGCCCACTATAGAGGAGCCTGGACTATGTCAAGTGGGACTTATTTAACATCCTTGGTCTCGCACACTTAGAGTAAACACATCCTCTAGGGCACAAAAGTGGACAGTCACTGCAAAAGGCTTCAGAAGTGTTGAGAAATGTTTCAGCACAGGATTCAAAACAATCCTCTGCATAGGTGACTCCCGGCTGCCTTTAGCTTTACTTCTTGCACTGCCTCGTGCCACATCCCCTTAATTCACATGCTCGTTTCTTTGTTGAGATGTGAAATGTACATTTGAAGGAGGCCTTTAGCTCAAGTCGAATGCGTGTGGGAATCCAGCACCAGAAAGATACTTGTAAGTCATGTCATTCTTCTGCTCAAAACTCTCCAATAGTGCACCATTCCTTCCAGAGAAAATCCAAAGGCTTAAAATGGCCACCAAAGCCTATGATCTCTCTCTGCCCTCCTCTCTTTACCTCTCAATTCATCTCTCCTGTCATTCTCCCCCTGCATCACTTGGCTTCAGTTCTACTTGCCTCCTACATTTCCCTAACCACACTCCCACCTCAGGGCCTTTGCACTGGCTGTTTCCTCTGCCTGGAGCCCACTTACCCCAGATATGCACATGGCGAACTTCCTTCAGATGTTTACGCAAATGTCATCTCAATGAGACCTACCCTGGGCACCCTATTTAAAAGTATAAACTGCTACCCCTTCTACAGACTCTCAAATCCTGCCATCTTTCTTTACTTTTGTCCCTATAACACTCATCAATTTCTAACAAACCAGAGAATTTACTCACATCTTTATTATGTAATATTTATATCCTGCTACTAGAATATAAGGTCCATAAAGGTAGGGATCTTTTTCTGTTAACATTGCTGTTTTCCAAATGGGAGACTATTGCCTAGCTTATAGCCGTCACTCAATAAATAGTTGTCACATTAATGAATCCTTGATCTTTTCTCTGCTAGACTTTGCCCATGGTGGGAACCCCCTGGTCTGCCTGACTGGTGACTTTCTAATATTTTATTCAACCCAGGATCTGTGATGTTTTTGCTGCCAGTAAAGCACTTTGTGCCTTTCCTAGACTTATAAGGTGATACAAGAAAAATTGATCAGTAGTTACTTTGCAAAATTCTCACATTTGGGGACCATACTTAAATCACCCTCATTCTGAGTAGCCTCAGAGTATAAATGTTTCCAATCTTAGTTATTTTTTTCTTCAAAGAACTTATTTTCCCACTGTAATCCTTGTGCCTATCAGGAACCTAATTCCTAGCGCCCAGGTGTATTTTTGTGCATTGCAACATACCATAAAACTGATTTGAACAAAGAGGCCGGGACCTGAATTTAAATCGGATATCCATTAGTTGATGAGATCAAAGAGAACGTAAATGAGCCCATTTCCTGCACAAAATTCAGTGCAAATCATGGTGAATCAGGGCATCTAACTTTTTAATTCACTGGTTTTTATTTTGCACATAGGAATTAGGCTTGTGTTAATTCTCATTTCCAGAGAAACATTGTAATTTGTTCAGCCATAGTAACATAACTGCTTGTGCTAGGGATCACAGACCGAGATGCAGCAACCAAGCCTGGCCTGCTCCCAGATATGGAGGCAGGCAGCAGAATCCTCCCTGGGAAGCTTCAGAGACTGACTTTCTTTTAACTGACTTGGCAAGTGCCGGGAACCTAGTCTCCAAAAGAGAAGAGTCCCTCTATGCTGGTACTCTTTTTCCAGTCCCCTTCCCCCTGCCGCATTATTTATGTGATGCAGCAGCTCTGGGCTTTGGGAGAGACCTGTTCATAGAGGTGGTAGGTGGTCTGGGGATGGCAATGTGAAATGTAATTTAAGAAACCAATGAATTCCTTTGGAGTTTTGGGGGGAACATTTTTTCATAACATAAGAGAAGAATAAATGGTTGCAAGACTTTGATTTCACTGGATATATACTGAGATATGAAATAAAATAAATGGCCAGCTAGGTAGGTACTCAAAATTTAAATGAGTTATTTTAAGATTGTTTCACCAGCTACAAGCAATTCAAAAGTGAACCCTTCTCTTTTCCAAGTTCTCGTTCCTCATGAACAGAGGAGAAGAAGACATGGGGCTTGGGATTTGGGAGTAGAGCCAGAAGTGTAGGAGGGTAAAAGGTGGGAATGCTGGTTTCCTATCCATAGCATGTTCCAGGAAGGCCCTCTCCCTTTCCCCCACCACATACACACAAAGAGCACAGTGTCACAAGACAAGATGACCTTCCTATGAAATCCATTTCCTCTTTGGGACCTGTGGTCTGACATAGATCTGGGACAATCCCTAAGATCTACTCTAGTTACTTAATGTCAAGGAAAGTAAAGAAGTGGAGCCCAAAGAGGTTCAGTCTAATCCCAGGATCACAGACTGGACTCTCAGCGCACTTGATGCTTACAGACATCCCTTATACAGATATGTGCCCCTGTACCCAGGTTTCATACCCAGGGAAAAACACACTCCCGAACGCCTGTGTATCTCTGTCTTGTCTGCTTTTGGCTATGGCTATTCCTCTTATCCCTGTTCACACACATCCACCCATTCATTCAATCAACATGTTTTTAAGCATGTACTCACCTAGCGCTGCCGCACTGCACCTGCTCGTAGGGGCTTGTATTCTCACCCGCACTCACAGAGACAAGCAGAATTTATCTTCACCTTTGGGGAAAAAATAATAGTTCCCACCCAATCTTTTAAACAAGGTGAACAGAAGGACAGTCTTCAGCTGGTAATTAAGGTAACTGGATTACAGTTCAGAACCTTCCACAACAGCTATGTGGCCTTTCTTCTCTGGCCATGCCTTCCCTTTGTGTGAAATGAGGGTCTTAGTCGAAGATGAGTGATCTTTAAGTTTCTTTCTCACGTTCACATTCTCTAACTCTGACACTTTAATAAACATAGGCCCTGTATGCAGTATTTCTAGGGCCGCGTCAGGAGCTGGCTTGAGCCTATGGAGTGGTACAGCGCTCAGCTGTCGGTATAGGCCCCTCTGGTCTTCTCATCGTGGTAAAAGTGATTCACATGGCATAGCAAAGGAAGCAGGAAAGGGAGGGGACAACTGTGGTGGCTTTCTGCCCTCACTGATGCGGGGGGAGGGGAAGCCAGCAGGTAGAGGGGAGAAGGCTGCCTTTGGGACCTTCTCAGTAGTGTACAGTCCAAGGAACTGGTTAGGAGTACACACCTTTACAGGGGCTTTGTCAATATTTTTTTCCTGTGTGTTTAAAAAGGGTCACAGTCCAATATAATCAGCCATAAAAATCACCAGACAAGCCCGAGAACCTCGCCGTTGGGCTTGTGCCGGCGAAGTATTTGGGTTTCTGAAAGTTGGGCATCTTCTCACAGTGTCCATTGCGGGGCTTGGAGTCTCTTATCTTGTGCTCCCAATGCCTGAGGAAAACTTTGATTTGCTTGATAGACTCCTGGTTAAATCCATTCCCAAATCCCAAGACTCCTAGACACTGTCCCTTGCCCCTTCAGTGCACAGGAGTAAATGTGCTCCCTGAGAACAAGATACAGACTGGCAACCTATGCTGAGCGCAGGCCTCAGTTTCCTCCCCAGTGGCGGCTGTTGCCCTGGAGGGCCCCTTCCCCCTCAGACTCTCGCGGTGGGGGCAGTGGCTGGTGCACCTATGCATGTGTGCACCAGTGTCAATGTGTTTGTGGAGCAGTGAATTCAAGGGACCAGCAAGAGGACCTGATCTTCTTTTCTAGAGCCATCTGATGCAGAGGGGCTCCAGTTTCTTGTGGTTAATATATCTGGGCAAGGAAAAGGGAGCTAGTTGAGAAGGAACAGGAGGGAGCTGACCAAGAAGCACGGAGGCAGAAGGAAATAAGAAAGAGAGCAGAACCCAGCTCAGACACAGGTGGTTGGCAGCTCCTCAAAACACCACATGTGGAAGACTGCCGCCTCTGTGGTCTCCTAGGTTTCCTCTTTGTGGAGTCCAAGACTGATGTGGCTCTGCGTGGCAGCAGGCACCAGCCTCGGGGAGGTGGCCCTGCACAGAGGATGCAGTTGCTGAGGTAGCTGAGACGATTCACCCAGCCTGGAATCCCCTGGCTCCACAGTATCTAAAAGGAGAATGCAGAAAGAGAACAAGTCAGGATTCACGATCATGGGACCCTTATGGAGAGTGCAGCCCTACACCAGAGCTGGACCATGGAAGCGGTCAATACCCCAAGCTCAGTGTTGTATGGTGTTCGCTCGCCCTCTGGTGGTGTAAGGCTGTAACTGCAAGGCTTTCCCTCCCCGGGATGCTGGGAGCATCACAGATGCCTCCTAACCTTTGCGTCCTTCGAGTCTGAGTCTGGTCTCCATTCACGAACCAGAGGAAATCGAAAATCCCATTTCAGAAACCTTTGCCCACCTGCATTCTATCGTTCGGTAATGCTTCCAGCAGGTTAAAATAAACATCGTTTAAGGGTCAGGAGGCAGAAAACAAACCGGAGAAATTTGTTTCACTGAATTATTTGAAGCAATGACTTAAAACAGAACGCTTACCATCTGTAAACAGATTATTTTCCATCTACTAGTCAGTAATAATAATAACCACTACTTTATCAGCTATTGACACAGACAACTAACTACAAAACTCCGTTTCACAAATGGAGCGAGGGAGGTCCTAGAGGGCCATGTAATGAGCGTCAGATTACAGTCTGCCACCTGACAGCCTGACACAGCCAAGGTTCCAGTCCAGCCCGTCACTCTGCGTGGTTTCCCACTACGTTTCACTCTGCACGGTTTCCCACCGCGCCTCACTCTACACGGTTTCCCACCGCACTTCACTGTTTGCAGAAGGGCTGTATGAGGTCACTTAGATATATGTTTCTACACAGGATTGCTATTAATAGATGGCTGGGCAAAGCTATTAAAATACTATTTTAGACGTGACATTTTAGTAAGAACTTACGTTGTCACTAATAATTCTTATTTAATAAACCTAACATCTGTTGAGTGCTTTCTCTATGCCAGTTATTGTTCTAAAAGCTTTACATAATCAAATCACATTAATTCTACTGTTTTATCATCCCCATGATCCACATAAGGAAACTGAGGCACAAAATAGCTAAAGAATTTCCCTAAGACAGTGCATATATATACTAAATTTATGTGATATAAGGCTCCTCAGTATGGTTCCTCACTACTTCTCTGTGCCAGAAACCAGCTCATTTGCAGAGGGCCTGGGGAGGAGTGCAGTGCTTTGCAGGGGCTGGGAAAGCTGACTTGCTGTGCGTAGGAAAGATCCGAGTCTGAAAGAAAGGGGGGGGGGGGGCATGTATTGGGAGCATGTTGGTTGAGCAAGAGAAGATCCAAAAACAGAAAAATCAGGATCCGTTGAGGTAGGACCCTTCACAGGGAAATGGCCATGTGAGAAGAGGTGCCCATGCTGGACTTTGTGGGAAAGAGAAATTTAGTAAGTGGACTTCTGAAGTTATTCATTGTATGGTGTGCAGCGCAGACCTTCTCTGAAATCTCCAGTAAATTTTACATTGATCGCTAACACTTTGTGTCAGGAACCTGAGTGTTCTTTAGGTTGGGGCACTCAAAGACAATGATAGAACCTTACCAATCAACTGCATTATAATCTGAAATGCTACCATGGATTCTCAAAAGCAAAGAGTTTCGATGTCTTAGATCAATATATTCATTTCTTACCAGGAGCTTCAGGTCAGCTCAGAAAGCAGTCTCTGGTGTTGTAATAGAAAGGAGAGCCAAGATTGGGCAGGATTCTCCGCCCTCGAGGTTCACAATCCTACCAAATCCTATTGCCACCTTAATAAGTGAATACACCTGCAAGTGCTGATCTTACTAGTTATCATAGTTTTCAGTGGATTTCTTAGAATGTTATGTTCACAGGACCAAGTCATCTACAAATAGAGATCCTTTTACTTATTTCCAGTCTAGATGCTTTTAACTTCTAGAATTTCCCTTGTCTTAAAACGTCCACTTCCCTGCTTACATTACCCATCTGTTCTTGCACGATGCGTACTTCTTCCGTTAGAGCTCTAAGAATTACTAAATTCTTGGTCTGATAATCCCAGCCGTATGTGAACCTGATTCTAATGCTTGTTTTGTCTTCCAGACTGTGCACTTCGTTTTTCAGTGTGCCTTGCAGTTCTTGTTGAATTGGACATGATACCCCACTGGACTGGGTAAAAGAAACACCAGTGAATAGGCCTTTAATGGTGGGCAGTGATGTGGACAGGGTGGGGGAGCATTCTATAATCTTACGAGCAGGTCTTTTAGTGATCATGGGCCCCTGGGATGTGACCTTCACATCTGCTTCTCAGTCTTCCTCTCCCCACCCCCACTCAGGTTAAGACAGGAAGGCTAGAGAGGGCTGGTGTTGTATTACTTCCCTTATCCCATTTGGTCAGCCTGTGGTAAAACCCAATGTGGTTTGGCTCTAGCAAAACACTGGTAGCTTCCTTTGAGGACAGGCTTTTGTTAAGAACAGACTTTGGAGGGGCATATTCCTGAATGATTACTACCCCCTTCCCTGCTGAAAACACAAGGACATTTTTCTCTGATATTCAGTGAGAACCTGGTGTGCACCAGCCTGATCTCATTTTAAACTACCAAGTTAGCTCATGCCCAGACTCATTGTCAATTACCCTTTAAATCAGTCCCACCTGATGCTGCTCCATGGTTTCCCCTCCCTGCAAAGTGTGATTTTCTCAAGGGTTCAGGGTGGTGGTTTTGTCTTGTGACCTCGGTTCTTTCGTGGATCAAAGAATATCCATGAATTTTCAGTTTTTCAGCTTTTTTCTCTGTTAAGATGGAAGTTATATGATTTCCAAGGTTCCTACATGTTGACTTGGAAACTAGAAATTCCCTATTTTGTTTTTTAAGAAACTGCCAAAAATATTTTCCAGACTGGTTGTATTGGGTTGGCCAAAATGTCCGTTTAGTTTTTTCTGTAAAGTGAAAGACACACTTTTCATTTTCACCAACTTTATTGATTTGGATATTTTGAGTATGTCGGCTATCTCCTGCATGGTATAATGTTGCTTGTTCTCAATTTAATTGCTATCAGCTTCAACTGGTCTATGCGACCGTGAGCATCGTCCAGTGAGAACTCTCCAGCACAAAACTTCACAAACCACTTTTGACACGATCAGAGTACCTTCTCCACACACTGCACAAATCCTTTTTGTTTCAGTTGTTTCTCCCTTTCTTGAAATAACAAAGCATAATATGCCAACAATGTTGTCTATTTTCTTCCATCTCCAATATTAAAGTGGCTGCACAAAAAATTGACCAATTTGGTAAGTTCTTATAATGCATATTGATATGACAGCTGTCACAATACAATCTAACAAAATTGTTTTGAATGAAATTAAAGACAACTGAGCGCTACTAGAGCCTTCTTATGGAAAAAAATAAATGAACTTTTTAGCCAATACAAAAAAACTAACTTTCTTCAATTCCATCCTTTTGCATAGCACTTAGATCATAGCAAACACAAAGTTAAAAAAACAAACTAGTCTGTTTGCATGTAAGGCATAAAGCATACCTTAAATCGGTATTTCCCAAACTGTATTCAGCAGTGGATTACCTAAACAAAATCACCCTAACTGTATATAATATGTAATACTTCATGACTTTTATTTAAACCAGGAGCAATATAATTTTCTTAACACGTTTTAATAGCATCAATACAATCATGAAGTGATGCTTCGGAGACTGAGTAGCATGCCGTGTGAGGTATCATAAGTGAAAACAAGGCTCTTACCACACGGTGGTCAGCATCACTTCCTTAGGTAGCTTTGACATCAAATCACTGCTTGGTGCTACTAAGAAAAGTTGGATCTAGACCTATTCTCATTAGGAATCAGACTGAAGTATCAAAATGTTGCCCCTATGGCTAGTGGAAAAGGAACATGGGTGCACATTTGAGAGTGTAAAAAATGACAGTTTGTAAGTAGCAGTGTTCATATTTTTATTGAGTGGTATAAAATATATGTGTTTGACACTGTTACTTTCATTTGCAAATAGCGGAGTTGGG
>VMDR010017780.1:0-19768 GCA_007922815.1 Macrotus californicus
AACCTTTTTGCTTATGAGACCAAGCAACTGAGCCACACTGGCCAGGGCCAAGGCCAGCACTTCTATTATGGTTATCTTACTGCAGTGGGAAAGGTAAAAAAAGCATTTATTTATTTTTTAATAAATGAAGCCACTTTCTTTTTTTTAATTTTATTTATTGACTTCAATGGGGGGGTAGGGGGAGAGAGAGAGAAGCACTGATACTCGTTGGATGATTCTTGTAAGCGCACTGACTGGAGATGGATGGAACCTGCAACCTTGGTGTTCTGGGACAACTCTCTAACCAGCTGAGCTACCCGTCCAGAGCTGGTAAAAAGCATTTGGGTGGGGGGCGGGGAGGTATGTAACCTTTGTTTGGAAGCAAATTTGGATCCATGTTCTAGACTCCATGTTGGTTTTTAAAAGCATCTAGGGTTATGTTGACTTAAATTGCATAATAGATGTGCTACAAAGTGACATTAATGAAGGATATGGATTATAGCAATTGTTTGTGAAAATGGGCTGAGCAGTCATACAAGGTGCGTGATCTCACTGCACCCAACAAGAAGGCTCTGAGAAATTTTAAAGCAATTTAGAGCAAAAGGGGATGGAACATTCTTCTGGGAGAGTAAAACTGCATGAAATTCCCACACTGTGTGTTGTCCCGATCTCTCTCACTGAGGCAGTGGCTGTCTCGGCACCACTGCAGCCCCACCCTTGAACCCCAGCGCTGCCAAAGCAGCGGGACGTGTTCACCTGAGCTGAGCTCTGAGCTTCTTCGAGCTCCACTGGATGGAAAGCAGGCAGCACTTTATGTGAATGAAGGCTATTTATTACCTGAACTTAGCAATTCACTCTATGGCTCCAGAGAAAATATGTAGACTTTTAAAGGCTTGGCAACTCCTAATACTTTTCAGGTCCCTGTGTGATTAGTAGGAACTGCTGATTACCAGTGGGCTGCACTACATGCCTTTACGTTTGCAATTTGCTTTTCTGTTCAGGGATAGAACCCTAAGTTCATGTTTTGTTGTGACCCTGGGCCTGAATTTTAGAGCAAATTGAGAAGCAAACATTTCTTTACTGTGAAGCAAATAGCTAACTGAAGTGGATTCTTCAGTTTCTTAAAGTATAATATGTAGGCTCTTTTTCACACCTATTGCAATGCTACATTTTTCTAAATTAGTAATGGCTAAAAAATATTCTGAGATTACCTAAGAGTTTAGCAATAAGCATAAACCAGTTTTATACATTAGTGGAATTAAGCTTTAAAACCATTGAATTAGGGAATGTGAGATAGGGCTTGCCTAATGTCCAAATCTAAATTTTAAATTTGTTAATGCTATGGCCAGAACACCTGTGACTTGCTTCTAATCAACAGAATCTGGCAAAGGTGATGGGAAGCTACTTCCTTGATTACATCATCTAAGGCTCTGTTTCACTGGAAGACACACACTAGCCTCCTTCTTGATGGTTTTGAAGAAGCTGTTAAGGGTCTTATGGCCATAAGAAAATGCATCGTGCAAATGGCTGGCATGAGCTTGGAAGCGGGTCCTTCCCCAGTTGAGATCCCAGTCCCAGCCTTACAGGGGATCCAGTGAAACCATGCCCAGACACATGACCTGCAGAGACTGTAAAATAATAAATGGGTGTTGTTTTAAGCTGATAATTTTATTGTAATTTAACATATAGCAGTAAAAAGTAGCTTCAGGGTTTGGTGTCAGAAGTGGGGCTCTGCTGTCACAGACATTCAAGTACATGGGAGTGGCTCTGGGAACCCCACCCGGCAACGAGTGGAGGCTGGGAAATCCTGAGGAGTAATTAATAAAAAAGGAAAAGAAAGGTAAAAATGTACAACTTCCTTCATAATGGTTATAAAAAATGAACTTATTGCTAAGGACAGAAAAACACGAAAGCCTAGTTTTGGTTTAAGACAGTGAACATGTGACAACCTGATGGACATAAACTAAGCAGAGTGGGTACAGGCACCCTTGGGAGGCCACACGTCATTTCCAATCAATAAAGTATTAATTCTTCTCCACTCATTTTCATTGGCTTCAAACACAACTTAAATGATGCTTTGGTTCCTAAAATGAATACTCGGTGTTGACAGTAAGGACAAGCTGGTATCCCTTCAGAGATAAATGATAAAAATTTGACAACTTCAATAAGACCAAGATATATGATGAAATCTAACAATTTTCTGAAAAAATTGTTTTCTTAAAATTTAGAGTTAAAAAAATCACTAAGTTAGGTAAAGCATGACATGGTAGGAAATGCCAGCAAGTACGTTTAGGTGTTAGGTTGGCAGGTGGTGACAGTGAGTCTTATTCTTGGTCCCCGACGTGTGAAGAGTTTGACGTGGATGGGTTGCAGGAACAGGCTGCAGGGGCCTCTGTAGAATGCATCGGGTAACCTGTTCAGCTGTGGAGCTGACGTGAGGGACAGAGGTGGTTCTTTTGGTAGATTAACAGCACCCAGGAACTCTGGTTATATAACGGAGTTTCTTTTCTTATAAGAAAGTCAAAACTTTGAAAATGAGAGTGTACTTTTTACAGAAGTCCTTCATGGGCAACCAAACATTTACATATGTATTTTGTTCCCCATCTCCAATAGTCCACACACTATACCATCATATGCACACTTTTTATCACGTGCAAAGACAAGCTATCTGTACAATGCTGATGAATGAAGGCTTTGATGCCATGCAAATGTTTCCTCTGGGCTAAACACATACAATACTGAAATTATCACACAGAAAATGCATTTAACCATTTTTATTTCGCTGTGCAGAAACATACATTCACCATGGGCTGTGTAATGCGGTAGACAGTGTAATGGAGAATATATTTTTTTGAAGGCTATTTATAACTAAACACTAAATAGTTTAATTACAGTGGAAATTCTGTACAGTTTAAGGCTTGGCTCTGAACTAGGTTGTAAATATGGACCATATTTGGAAATAAAATACCTTTTCAAGTAAAAGAAGAAAAATCAATTTAAAAATATAAGATAAAAGCAACAAAGAAAGAAAAAAACCCAACAGGAACACAAGTTTTTCTAGAGTGAAATTTTGTAATATTGTAAACTAACAAAAATACATATTTTCTTCCCAAAATAGTCACAATTTACATATTTAGGACTTGATAGGGAACTTTGGGAAGCTTTCCAGATTGAACACGGACCAAAGTGGACAACAAGGAAGAAATCACATTAATATGCTAAAATCAGTACTACCTTATAATGAATTAAATTAGATACACAAAGCAGGATTGTAAGCATTAAATATTTCCAGAGGATCAGAGAGTCATCACTGTTTATGGGTTAAGAGTAATAAAACCAGATGAAACAAGTACAAGATTCAAGTGTTTACTGAATAAACTCTGTTATTGGCACATCTAATCTGGGATAAACCTGACACACTGAACCTAGACAGCTGCTAGCATTTTAGGGTAATCTTCATTTATCTGTAAACAAAAGATCTGTCACTTAAGAAATTGAAATTGTGTTTAGACTTTAATAATAATAAACTATAAAAGGCATGGATTGTGTTTATGTGTTACATGAAATCACGGTTTATATTGTTGGTTATGTACGTGCAGGTATAGCAGAAAACTTAGACACTTTGTGAAAATTAAAAATGCTGCTCTGTTGTAATTTTGTCGTTGCTTCATGCAATATCAGGTTAGTGATGCTGATTCGGATTGCTTTATTATGGGAAGATCTCTTTGCCCCTGTCTTTATTAATGGTCAAGGTCTGTTCTTCTGGACTGAAAATTTCCACGGGCAGATACAAGTCAGTTGGGTTAGAAGAGGGAACTCCATATAGGCTCTGGTTTTCCTAATGGTTTGCATGACTGGATTCCTGTGCAGGCTAAGTTATTCCTATAGAAAAGAGATTTGATCAGTTACTCATTCGAAAACATCCAAGATCAAGGTCACAAGAAAAGTATCTTGCAGGTTATTCAATGTTTATTTTGCCAAGATGCTGTAAAATACCGGTGTAAGTCACTGATAGGCTTTGTCTTGAATAACTACAGCATCACTCAAGTGGCTGAAGCTCACTGGAGAGAATTTTTTTTTGCTTTCTATCTTCAAATTACATTATTAATTTTAATCCGAGTGATTTTTATGTTTTTCTTTAAGAGGGGCCTCTTGTCAATCTATGTTTCTTAAACCAATGGTAGAGGGCTAACTTCTTTCATTTATACGAGTAAAACGTTTAAGAGACTTTTAACACATAGCCAAGTGTGCAAGTAGCTCATCAGTTGCATTCAGCATTCAAAGCCCTCTAGGGATGCTAAAGGCCGCACAAATTCTTGCATGGCAGGTTAGTATGCATGACAAGTCTATGCACACACAGAGGATGCTGTCTGTTCGTGATGCTGGCAAAACAGCAGCTGGAAAGGCATGCGCTTCCTGGGGGAAAGCAGGACCACAGCACTGCATTTTTCCTCTTCCTGAGACACAACGCTAACACTAAGGGGAAAAAATCAACGCAAAGAATACAGAAAATATAAGACATCCAAAACGAAAGTGAGTGCTCAGGTTTCAAATTTAAAAACAAAGCAAAACAGAAGCATTAACAGACTTTAACCAAACACAGTTGAAAAAAAAGCTTATAATGGGATAATGTTGCTGTCTAAAGAGAAAGGAGCATATTTTATTTCACTAGTATTTGGAACACACAAATTGCACCTTTCAAAACATAATTGCCTTAGTTCTGATTAGGTCACATGGCAAGTAAAATCAAAGTTGGCCTTGCAAAGTTGGTTAATGAAAAGAATAAAGGACGTGGATTAAAAGGGAACACCAGGGAGACCACGCAAGCAAAGGCTCTGCTTTTCCTTTATCCTCTAACTGGCAATAAATGGCAAAAGATCCACAGGATGCAACTTTCAAATCTGACACAGACCAGCACCCGCCAAGCAATTCTCCATCCTTCTGGTAACCCGCCCCTCAAATGCCAGTGAGAGAAAAAAGGCAAGGGAGGAGTCAGATGAAGGATGACAGGAAAGTGTCCCATGCCACATGCCAGCTGAGGCCAAGCCAAGAGAATCAGCGTCACCTCTTACCTGGGTCAATCCTCTCCATCTTCCGGTGTGATCTCTGTCTCTTTATGGACCACTACTTTGGTCACTGACATGTCAGGGTGCTGCTCTTTGGCCTCTTTAATTGCCTGAGCCAGCGCCTGTCCCCAGGAAATCACAGGAGGGCAAAGACAAAAAGGAGGAGGAACATGCATGATCAGCAGCAAGGTGGACACTTATGAGCTAGATCTATATGCACAATTTACAAATGAGGTGCAATGGTTGCAAAAGGAATCGTACATTGTACATTGTATATTGGAAAGCTAATTCAGAAAATGTTTAGATTAATAGTGGACCATAAGAATAGCATTAGGAAGAATAGGGCCAACAAGTGTTTTTCCGTCTCTCTGATGAAGTATTTAGCATCTCACACACACTACCTGGTCATGGTCGATGTCCGCATCGCCTGTGATGACTATTCGCTTCTCAATTCTCGTCTCCGAAATGCCTCCTTTCACAGTCTGAAAGGCAGAGACAAGTGTTCTGAATGTGCCCACTCGGAAGAGCAATCTCTATTCGGCGGAGGAAATGGCAGAACATGCTAACAGTTTTAGGTAATATCATTCCTTTTTCCCCTAATTTTTCAATTACAGTTGACATACAATGATCTGTTAGTTTCAGGTGTACAACACAGTGATTAGACATGTATATAACTTATGACGTTATGACCCTAGTAAGTCTAGTATCCATGTGATATCATACATAGTTATTACAATATCATTCATTAAGAAGTGAAATAGAATTCTGTGTCAGCTATTTTAAATTGTTAATTTCAGAAACAAGGACAGAATTTGGATTCTATCAAACCCTTTGGATTTGGCTAGTCAAGTGTTTCTGGAAATACCCACCCTGTGCCAAGCAACAGCATTAAGTAAGCAAAGGTTGTCAGAATGTATACTCCTAAACAGACACTAGCCCATGAGGACAGATGTACCATCATATAGTAGTTGCGAAAGCTTCAGTGCAGCCATCCTGGTGTCCTGACAGTCACACACCTACTTGCTTATGCAGCCCAACCTGGAAGAAGTTCTGAGTGAAGGCTTTACTCTGCTCAATTCCCACTCCACTTACTTTGGTGATATGGGTGGTGGTCGTGGTGCTAGTGGTTTCAGATGTGATCGTCTGTGCGCTCATTAGCACGCCTGGCTCCAAATCAGCACTAGGATCAACCTAAACAAGCAAAGAAATACACAGCACACTCTCATATTTACATTCCTCTTCAGACGTTTCCCATGTTAGTTTAGGGCCTTTGATGATTTACTTGTCTCCTACCATCACTGTCTGCCGCAATTAACATGTGGCAGCTGCCACTATGGGTGAAGACTGAACCAGACATGGCCAGAGTTAACTATCATTAATAGATGGGACTTTAGAAAGAGAGCAGTGGCAGATTGAAGCTACTTGCTACTCCACGGTGAGTAACACAATTGTAATCATTGCATCATTCTCGATAGAGACAGTCTGGCTGCTGGACCCTCTGAGTCTCATAAATTAAAAAGCCATGTCGTTACACTTACACTCACAGAGCCACTAAAGGGATGGAACAAGGTGCCAGGGCTCCGGTCTTCGCAGACCGTCTTACCTGTGATGACTCATACGTTATGGTTTTGGTTTCTGTGTGAACAACTGGCAATTCCTTGGTAGAAATTTCTAGCTTTACTCCACCTGGTGAAACACTGCCAAAGCTGATGGTCTCTGTCTTCACCGCGGATGACTGCACCAATGGGAAGTAAGGAAGAGTGGCCATTAGTGTGTACCAACAGTTAACTTTTTTCACTTGGTGGACATACATAAGCACAGGTTAGTATAACATAAGTATGTACATATTCTATGATGTTAGGTCTAAGTTGGGGAGTGAAGCACACAACACATACATGTCCAACAGTCTCCCAGAATTCCACAGCATCTATTTATATGGGATGTTCCAGGTAAAGGAAAACATTTTGAAGGAAATAAACTATTTTTACATTCCCCCTCCTTGATCTTGTAAATAAATTAAAAAATCATAAATTAGCCTTTTAAAAAATGTTAACTTAGAAAAGAAGGAACAAGTAATAAGACATAGTCTCCCTGCCCCCAGTACCTCAAAAACTGCAAGAAAACAGGATAAAGAATAAAGTTCTGGTATTTGGTACCTGGACAAGCCTGGGGTTTGGTCCTTCAAGATTACATTGATCAGCAATAAATTTATCAGATGTTCTAATACCCTGGCTGGACATGTATTACTCAGATTTATCATCATTTACAGGAATTACAATGGGAACAGAACCCATTCTTGGAACTATATATTATTAAGAATCATTATATATGTTTGCATGAGACCCACACTTGCCGTGCAAGATGAAAATAACAGAAATAAAATGCACATGAAAAAGGCAGAAAATTAAACTTAGCTCCATCTTCATGCTTAACCAAATTTCAAGGACTCTTATCAGTTTACTTTAGTACTAAAAGTAACGTTAAGTACTAGTTACCTCAAAGTGAGGTTTTTGTTCCAAAGTTTCAGAAACATGGATTGCTACACTCTGCTCCTCTTTTGGCTCATGGGAAGGAGTGGCCATTTCATCCTGCTCCAGTACGGCTTTATCAGCCATCTCCGTTTTTTCCTCTTTAGCCCCCTCTGTCAGAGCAGAGCCCTCCTTCCCTTTAACGGTAGAAGCATCCACAGATGCTGCCTGAGCTGCAGCATCCACATCATCTCCAGCCACGTAAGTAGCATCCCCACTTGCATGCACATTCATCACATGTCTCTCTTCCACCAACACAGTTTCCTGCACAACCTTCTCAGTGCTCAGTGGCTGGGAGTGCTGGGTTGTTTCAGTCTCTGTTTCGCTGGACCCCATCCGGGTTTCTGTTTTCTGCATGGGAAATGATTGTGGTGTGAGTGTGACTTTTTATAAACCAAAGGTCAAAGAACAAACAAAAAAAACAAAACACAAAAGATGCCACTCACCAGGATGCCTAAAGCCAGTGTCAAGTGATTATAACCAAAACACTTACAGAAAATAAAAATTAGCTTTCATTCCCCCAACCACAGCCTTTGATGTGCGCGCTCTGCCCTGACACGCACATTTGAGCCTGTGCTGCTACTGTGGGATATCCGCAAAAGAGACAAAATGCAGCATAAAACACAATTTGAAAAAAATAAGCAACAACAGAAAACAAAGGAAAACATTGTAGTACATTCCATATTGGTTTTGGCTGCTTTCTTGGACCTGATAGGTGACATAAAATGCTTACAAAAATTAAATGTTATTATAATTCCTCAACACCATTACCTTTTGAATATCTGAAGTGTGTTCTTATAATTGAGCTGAATGCACATGACGGACATGCCAAGCAGGCGCAAAGGAGAAGAACTGACGGCACCTTTGAGGTGCTTGCGGCAAAGCCCGCTTGATGCAACACACACACACACACACACACACACACACACACACACACACACACACATGCAGCAAAAGGTGTAAAGAAATAAAGTGAGGCAAATAGGCAGAGTCAGGAACACCAAGGATAGAAGCAAAAGGCCACCTGAACCCAGCTTTGAGAAGCAGAGGTAACCCCTCCTATGAATTCTGTTGGTTTTCTCGCAGATTCTAATAAACTGAAGATTTCAGAGCCATCCATGAGCTTTTCACCAGAAGATTGCTTACTCTGAGTGAACAAAGAAATGGACAGTCAGGCACAGAGACAGGTACACACACAGGCACACAACACATTGGCAGCTGGTTATAGACAAAACTGGAGGCGGAGGAGAAAGGGAGGAGGGATGAAGGAATCTACCATACAGACTTTGAAAACAGAAAAGGATGGGAAATAAAATAGCAAATTGAGGTGACCATGAGCTCTTGTTTGGTAAAGCAGAGAGAGTTATTAGGATTAGGGCGGTGCCGGTTTAAGCAGATCATTTTCCCTTTTATTGCAAGCCACAGCAGCACTACCACGCCTTGGGAACAGGGAGCTGGAAACAAAATGTAAAGTGTTTTGATGCTTGCTGGACTGCGGTATTGACTTAACCATGAACAAAAGTAAAAAGCTTGGGTTGGCGGCTCCGAACGTAAAGCCAAACAAACAGCAAGAGAAACGGAAAGGTTCAGGGTGGAAGGGCGCTGCCTCAGAAACGTCATGCTGGAATCTGAAACGGTGGCCCAAATGAAAGGCACTGGTTACCACGACTTGCGACGCTGTAGACTCAGTAAGGTAATGAGCAGTAGCGACGGTGAAGGCCGGTTCCTGGGAGTACCTCCACTCGGACAGGCTCTTCCTTCTGGGCCCAAAGAGCCCCACTTTCAGGGCCTCGCCCTCCGGTGCTTGTTCAGTTTTGCTCCACTGCACACTCTCCAGGTTCACGTGCAGAGCCGCATCCCCTCCCAGCATCTGAGCTTTCTTGAGGTCGTCTTCTTCAGGACTCTGCCTGCGGGACTCAGCTTCCTTGATGGGAGCCAGGGATTCTGATAATTTCCGCTTTGGAGTATGGACCTCAGGTCCTCTCTTGGATTTCTCATCAGCGATGGCTTCCAGGACCTCATACTCTGTCATGACAGGGATGACCTTCACTGACTCTACTTTGTGAAGTGCTTCCAGAGTAGAGGGCTGCACTCCCTTCTCCCCCTCCTTAGCTTTTCCAGTCATAGTAACGATTTTTCCGGATACGGTATCATAGGACTTTCCTAGAGTGTATATTTTCTGTTTGCTTTCTTCTTTCAATTGCACTTCTTGGGCCAAGTCATCGAAGCTCTGCATTTCAATGGTACTAAATCTTAACGTGTCGGCAGGGATGTCACCAGTTCTACTGCTCATGGTCACCACCTTGTAAGTCACAATCTTTTTCGAATCACCATCAACTATCTCAGTAGGTATTTTGTCTACAATAACCCAATCCTCTGTGCCCTATATTTGAAATATAAAAGCTAAATTAGAAATTCTGATGGTATCTCATTTCTAAAATAAGAATCCTTTAAGAAAATCAGGGTGAGGGCTACACTCGTGTGACTGCCCAGGGCTGGTGTTACCATCTAATAGTTACAGCTGCAGTCTCTTCTCGCCTGAAATTTATAGACGCTAACCTTCAATTAGGAATGCGGTCCGCATGCAGAGCTACAATTTCAGATTTCTTTAAATGGAAACATACTTAGATGATAAATTTTTCAAGAAATATATTTGTATGTTAAATATCTGATTGTTCTATATTTCAAGATTAGATAACATAATTGAAATGGCTGTACAAGTTATTTAGCTTTACCTGTGTGGACACAGAAAGTGGTTTTCCACATGAAACATAACAGTGTTCTTCGTATCTGTTGTTCTCACAGGAACTTGCCAGCATTCCACAAATTTCTGTGAATACCACTTCCTGTTTGTAAGTTACACTCCCTTAGTTAGGAGAGTAAATCCATTACAACACTATTATCCAATACATACTGAGTGTGCCTGTGTTCAAGGAATTATAATGAAATTTTTCACACTGTTGGGACATTGTTGGAGAGTCTTATAAACAGGCTATAGTGATCTGTACAGTGTTCCAATCTTATTTACAACTGAAGTTCTTCATCTCAGTACTTTCTTTGCCACTTTCCTTGGTGTTAGTTCCAGTAAGGCAGATGAAACAAAGGTTAAGAAATTTTTGCGCTTTGGAAGCCTAATAGGATGTGACCAGGCAACCAACTAGCCTAACAGGTTACAGAGGGAAGAGAAATCAGACCAGAAGTAGATGAGCACCTTGGTTTACATTTTAAACTAGAATGTTTTCTACTTTCATATTGATCACTGACTGAAAACTTGAATCTAGAAATATGTGTGCTTTAAGAAAAATGTCTGACTGCATCTACAGGTTGGTGCTAGAGTAATTGAAATGAATTGAAAAATAACCTCTATTGTCGATGGGACAGTTTTCTGGAAAATGATTTGATGAGAGGTAACCACAGAGTCTGAAGAATCTCCTTCCCGCATTTTCTTTATCACACTTGGCTAGTGGGAAAACCAGTAAAAGTTCAGAGCTTTCATAATCATTCAAAGTCATCTAAATTAGTAAACACCATGGGTAAAAAAAAATGGTAAAAAGTTCAACACTATTAGAAATGACCACACACAGACATAACAACCTAGAAGCAAAAGCCATAAAGAAATGACGGCTAACTGATAACTATAATGGTAAAAAAAAAATTCCTTTTCCCCTCCCCAGAATCTAGGCAAAATCGATATACCTACCTTAGTTTTCAGCAAGATAAATGAAAACAAAAAACAAACAAAAAGTCTCTAAAGACATTTTAATGGCACTGCAATTTGAAGAGCAATTCCCTTTTGGAAAATTCCTTTATGTTTGTTTTTTACCTGAGACTCAAGGAATGTAGAGCTTCCTTGCTGCAAAAATATAACTTTTTCAGAAATCTCTCTTTCTTCTTTGGTCTGTTTGAATAAAGGGGGTTGGGTTGAAGAAGAGGAAGTAGACAGTTTCCAAAAAGGCAAGTTAGGAAGAGGGTTCTTTTATTGTACCATACACATAAGTCATTCATTCCTTTCCTGAGGATGCAAATTATTGTTCATTAATTTGAAAAATGGCCTGAAACCATCTCAAAGTTTAGTACTTATTTCCAAAAAGTAACAGATAATTTTCTGAAGCTCTGGTGTTTGTTTGACTCCCACATTTTTCATTTCTACAAACACAGAACATGCAAAACCAACATGAAGAGCACGTGGCATGCAGGCAATGTCTCTATCCCAGTCACTTGCGTGAGCAGTGGAAAACCGCAGAAATGGGCATTAAAAGAAAAAGTTAAGGTAAAAAAATTAAGGTAGGAGTACACTTCTGTTTTTGACAAATACTTGATTGCATTCCCCATAAATGAAGAGTAAAGAAACACACATGGTCACTGCATTAGCTACTGATTTGAATAAACCCAGTTATATCTAGATTGACTTCTGTATTGTTCCACAAATCAACAAAATCTATTCAAAGTAACAGCTTTATTTGAACTTTTATGGCATGGTGAGGACTTTTAAATAAAAGTCAACTTGAAAACATTTTGGTGAAACATTATTTCAAATCATGCTTATTTTTATCCTATAATATTAAGAATGAAATGTTGAAGTATGTCCAGTTAGGAGTAGTTTTTTTCTTTTATCTGCCTTTTATGCCATTCTTTACTACTAAAAAGGCATAATCCAAGTGACAATACACTAGCTACCGACCCCATCTCTGTGCACAGCACATACAACTGCACTGAATAATGACAGGAAGGGTATTTTGGAAAATGAATTTAAAAATTAACAGAAAGTTCAAAGTTTCTAGAAGAATGGCGCTTTTAAAATAAATTTTATTGTTGCAAACAATATAATTTTATAGAGCTATTTAATGAGTAACAAATAAGATGTTTGTGAAAGAGAAAAAAAAATCCCTGCCCTGCCCCATTTTGGAGAAAGGTATTGGAAGAGACAAAAGGTACCATGTGGAATTCTTAAATCTGGGTTTTTGCTTTACTTTCAATCACAGCCTCTTTTTCAAACAGGAATAAGACACGGTAAAGAAAGGTAAAAAATATAGGTACTTTTCAGAATACCACTGCTAGGCCTCTAATTATAATCACTGAACTAAATATTTTTCCTAAGATTAAAGCTTAAAAAGACACACACAAAAGACCAGCAGGAAAACATTGGTTTTCAGCATATCCTGTTATCTGACATCAACTAATATCAAAAAGGTCTGTGTCTATAACTAAAATTGTCCACACTATCTGCTTTTAGAACTGCGCATGCCCAATAACAGAAAAGGGTAACAAAGGGGATAGACTTAAAAACTTAATCCTATATATGATCAACTACTTCAGCTAACAGAGAAGAGCTCCTGATAAAGTTGATAATTGAAACATTTACTTACATAACAGGTTAGAATAGAGTCAGATGTATATTCCAACAATTTTGTTCAGTTACTTATAAGTTCATTTCTGTATCATAATTGGGAAACAAGACCCAACACTGGCATGCAAAATTCACAGAGGTGTTTTCGTTCTAGGTGCACATCAGTATTTTTAAAAAATTTTCATGGATAATTTTATTATGCACCTAGTGTTGCACCCCAAGGCCCAGACAGAAAATCACAGAAGTCAGATCCCAAGGATGAAGATAATTAATCCTATTTACAAACAGATGATTCCTGGTGAAGGGGTTTTGTAGTTCAATTTGAGGTCCATCTAAGACCTGAATAGCAGAAGTAGAACTGGACCAGAAGGTAGACAAATGCACAAACAGAATCGATTCTAGTTATTCATGGTAGGTACATTCTATAAAGTCACTATGAACAATGAATTAGTGAATAATGAAATGTGCCCCATAAGGGAAATACAGGGTTAGGTTCCTGTGAACCTCTGGTCATATTAATACATAATCTTGTTTTATATGTGTTTCTGTTTCAAGACCTTTATATTCAATATATATTATTGATCCATTGATATTGAACTCATGGTCAACAACACTGTAACTTATTCCTGAATGAAGCTTATCTAACATATGGAGTTTCCCACAAAGCACAATGTAGCCCTTTTGAACTTAGGAACATTAGACAGTACTTCAGTACTATGTCGGGGGCCATTTTAAACAGCAAAATCACCAGCAATAATACAAAAGAGCAAAATGGTGCCACTTAATAGGTTATGAAAAGGACACTTGTATACAGTATGAGAACCAAAACAAGAAAGCAGAACACTGCCTTTTAACTTCAGCTGGGAATATGTACACTGAGTTGCTCAGTTTTCACCACTCTGAGCCTGTCTGCAAATGTCATGAAAGCACCGTTAATATTGACTTTGGGGGTACAATACATTTTAGTGGGTAAGCAAATCTGCAAACAGGGAATCATGAATGGGGGGACTGACTGTACTAAGCTTACATACCTATAAAACCAGCCACATTTAAAAAGAGGACAATACTGGCACTGTGTAAGTGCAAGCTGGTTGGAATTTGGGAATTTTTAATATTCTAGTAACCACAACCAGGGGTTTCCAACCCGTGGCCCTCATGTGGCCCAGGATGGCTATGAATGTGGACCAACACGAAATTGTAAATTTACTTAAAACCTTTTTTTTTGCTCATCAGTTTTCGTTAGTGTTTGTGTGTTTAGTGTGTGGTCCAAAACAACTCCTCTTCTTCCAGTGTGGCCCAGAGATGCCAAAAGATTGGACACATCTGGTACCTCTAATGTGGAGTAGGCCGAGGTGCATCATAGAAGGCTGTCATGGGAAATATTTGTGGACAGAAGACATACCTGGAACTCTTCACATACCACACATTTACCCTTCCTATGTTTTGTGGACCCTGTATGTGGGTTTGCCGATTTTTCCAAAGTTAATGAGGAGTTAGTATTATCTGCTGCTTTGGGGCATATCCTTGCTATTTGACTGCTAATAACTCAAATATTTGAAACTTGAAACTATTGTCAATAAACTCATTTTATAGTAAACATACATAATATTCTGAGAGTATTATCACCATGACTAGCTCATTATTTACATTTCTAACTCCTAATTTCCTTTTAATCATAAATTGATAGTATTTTATAGAAATATATTTATTTAGGAGTCAAACACCATAGGTGAAAAAAAAAAAGGTCATATTAAAAATCAGCTATAGATTTTTTCCCCACAACATTTTATCACCAAGATTAACAAAAAATGTCCGGCTAAGCTTGGGATCACTGAACCAGTTTCTTCAACCTCTGATGCAAACAGTATTGCTTTATTTGGGATGCCACTTTTTAAAATTAAATATTTCCTTTTAGGAATAACTGGGCCTCTTCTGAACTGGTCAATACTGTTCACTTAATTTAAAGAGAGATACATTAAATAATAGGATGATATCAAATTAGTAATTTACTTAGAAAAATACCTCCCTTCTTAAATGAAAATATTTTGGTTATGTGTTTGTAAATGAATATGCTTTATATGTAGCTAGCTGGGAGGGTAAAATTTTCTTTTGAGCTTTTCATAAAACAAATTTTAAAGCCATGGTCTTAACACAGAAAGTGGCAAGAATTTAGAGCATACAAACTTTGTGGGTTGTTCTCAGGGCTATCTCTAGGGCCCTCAAATGAAGTATAAACTTGGATGTCATCAAGCGTGCTGGCCAAGGTCAGAAGGGAGCCCCTAGGCCACTCTGCCCAGCCCTAAGGCCAAGGCAAGTATGCAGAGCTCAGACCCAACCCCAGAAGGACCTCTCTTCCTCTGGGACTTGAAGCTCCTTAGGGCTGCTCTTTCAGAGTACCTCTGATAACCAGGGTTAATCAGCCTTGCTTTTAAGAAGTTCTTCTTTACCCTGAGCCAAGTCTTTCTACAATCCCCTCTTTGTGTGGTGGTGGTGGAGCAATGAGCTATGTAGCCTCTGCTGAACATCTTAGGAGACACTTGGAAGCAGTTACTAAGCCAGCCTTTGGTCTTCTCCATTCCAATTAACCAAACTGCTGGATTCTTCTGCAGAGAACATGTTTCCAACCATTAATCATTAAAAAAAAAAAAAATCCTTCGAGCTCATGGCAATTTCTCTGCACTAACACAAAAAAGGCATTAAATACAGGAAAAGTTCTCTAGGTTTAAAGTATCACCATTTCATTAAGTTATTAATGTTTTTTGGGTTCATCAATGTCATTCTCTAAGAATCAGAGGATTTAAGTGAAAAAAATTTTACTAGTCTAATGGCCTAGCCTTTGAAAGTCCATTGTTTATTAGCAACAAGCACTAACAGAGTGTCCACCTAAACACCATTCAAGTGGCTACCCCATCTACTATGTCCCTTACTAACAGATTGTGAAGAGGCATGGCTTATTTGGTTGGTTTCAGTTGTGGCGGCTATTTTTTATTTTTGTAATTTAATCCAATGTCACCTATCCTCAGAACCAAAATGATCTTCCTTATTTCCAATAGTAATAAAAGACATATGGTAAGCCCAACTTCACAAAGTGCACAGAAATTAACAAGTGGTAGTCTTACTAATGCAGGCACAACATTTCAATCAATTGGGATGTCAAATTTTTGTCTCTTGAAACTCAAGTAATTCTGAATGAAATCAGTGTTTAATGGTACATGAATACTGTGATAACAGCACTTTTCATTTATTCTACATAAAAGGGCCCTTTTCAAAGTAATTCAAATAGATATATATACCTCATCGCATTTTAGCTGGGATTGGAATTGGCATAAAGACAGTGATTGTGGTCACTTTTGATAAATAGCTCTCAAAGGAAGTTTTAAAAATGACCAAAATGAGTGCAATTACATTCTTCTCTTCACTGCAAGGACCAAAGCATTGCAAGTAGACTACTGTTTAAATAATTTTTCTCCCATAAAGGCCCACGTTTTAATTTCCTTTTGTCCTGTTTCAGCTTCCTGGACAAATATCTAACAATACCAGAGTCTTGATAAGCAATTAATCGATACGATGCTAGAAAGATGCAGTTTAAAAACTACTTTTTTTGAAAGACAGATAAAGCAGGATGATGTCTAACAGCTGACAGATTAGCACCACTACCACTTGTGGGCCCCACATAATGGGGGCCCCTAAGTCACCAATGTGAGTCCTCCCTACGCTCTGGTTACAATTAAAAGAGAGCTTCCCTATGTGGAAGAGTCTCACTTAAAAAGACATTCTGAGGGGGGTGGGATTGGCTGGGGTGGGGGGAGAGCGGTGGGGGGAAAATTCAAACTGTAATTGAACAACAATAAAGTAATTAAAAAAAAATAAAAATAAAAAATAAAAAGACATTCTGGCCTTGCTTTTCTTATTGAAAATCAAGTAAAAACTGGTTATAAGTCAGTTAAAATACCAGTTATAAGTACAAAAAAATCAGTTATAAATAAAAATCAAATAAAATACTGATCATACCAGTAAAACACTGGAGTAATACTCCTTGAGTCAAGTATGTCCTGCAATTCTATCATCTTCAGGTCATCATTTACTTAAACATTAGACAACCTCCACAGGCCTCATCTTGCAATGGATGTGAAGCATTCACGAGTTTTCAGAGCATTTCTTAGTGCAGCAGAAATAGCATATTCAGAAAAAGTATCAGTTCATTAAGATAGTACCTCAATTTCTCCAAGCTGGGAAATCTGGCTTAGCAGTTAGAATAAGCCAACATGCACTAGAATTGCCGGTAGCTCCTTGTTCACTCTAAGCACCATCTGATGTGACTGACTCACTCCTTAGTCACCTAATCATTTTACTTTTCAGCTTTTCTTTGCATATGTCAGCTCAGGCTACACATAGACAAATGGAGAGATTCTCAGAAACTTGCCAAATCCTTTCTCCAGGTGCAGACCCTGTAAAGAAGTAAGTCTAGTGAACAGAAGACAATTGCAACCAAGAGCCTGAATACCGACCTCTTCAGGTACAAGGGGTTCGATCATGGGCGCGTCCTCCTGCCTGGCGGCTAGTCGCACCGGGGAGGTAGAAAGCCTCTTTTCCCACTCATTTGTGATGGCAGTGTCTGTGGAGGTTTCTAAAAAGGTTCTTTTCAGCTCACTAATATTGGTTTGATGTTTCATCAGGTCATCTTGAGTTTTATCTAGCTCCTATATTCAGAACATAAAGAATCCAACAGTCAACATTTTCCTTTTTGCTCTCTCTTTTTAAAAAAGTAATGTCAATCTCATTAGTAGTTACAACATAAGTTTTGATCGCGGCTCATGACACTACCACAAACACTCTGGTGAAAATACATTTCCAGGGAAAAGAGGAAAAAAAATTCTAGTTCACGCAAGCATAAAAATTGAGTTTTAAAAGGCAAACTGTGAAATGTGTAATTCACATGTAACCAGAGAGAATTAAAATAAATAAATACAGAGAAAAAGAGAGAAGAAGGAAATCAGAGAAAGCTGAGAGGTCATCCCCACTTACTCACAGGTGAGAGAGGGCACACAGTTCATGCAGCATGGTATGAGCTCAGAGGTATACCACGAAAAGAAATCAACACACACGAACATGCACTGGTATATACCAATACCAACCTCTAACATAAGATTACTATGTTTGACATACACATTTTCACCCTTTATTCGCTTAATCAGACTATTCTGAAAAAAGTGGAGAAGAAAGGGAAAGGTAAGGGACAATGGTAGTCATGGAAACAAATGCCATCCTCCACACTGAACCAACAACACGGTAACCGGCTATGGAACATGCTGGAAGACTTGAACACCATGGGCAAACAATGGCTTATCACACGCTGGTTTTTGCTATTGTTTTATTTTTAATTTTCTACCTGTGCCTTGAGCTCTGCATCTTCCTCCTGGTCCGACTGCCAGCAACAAGAAAGAGTGGGAGATAAAGTCTTACCATGCATGTGACTCAGACAGAAGGACCACAGTCAATAAACTTGCTGAAAGAGACCTCCAGTTTGTTCTTGCTTACGAATGCTCTCTCTTCCTTATACTCGCACCACAACATTCTCTCACACAGATTATGAAGCTTAATAGGAAGAGAGGAGTGAAAGATTCCTTGCTCAGTGGGTCTTTGCACTTTGGCCTAGGGACTTCAGGTGTGATGAGTACACCCATGTGCTTGGGAGGTGACAGCAAGGGCTTGGCAGGCTGTCCTTAGTGAACATTAGAAATGGTTCAGGAAGTGTGGGGAGCCCCACTATGAGTAAAATTCGTAAGAATGGCTATGATTTCCCAATAATGGGAGCTGTCTTGTAATGTATGAGTCCTCATAATAATCCTATGAGGTTAGGTATTACTATCCCCAATCTGCAGGCCAGGGAACTGAGGCTCAAAAAAGTTAAGTCAGAGGTTCTCCCATTTAAAAATTTCTTGGAACCTGTCATTTCTTGAACCTATGTACTTAAAAACCAATTTGGGAGGGCAGAAGAAAGATATAGAGAAAGAAAATTTTTACAAAAGTCAACTAACTACCTTTAAAATGTAAACGCCATTTTTCAGTTTTTGAGAAATACAAAAAATTTACCTAAATGCAACTTTGTTATCTTTTTCCCTCCTAATTTCAAAGATATGTCTAATCCTTGGACTGGCATCTTGAATACAAAAACTACCAGGTAACTAGGCCAAGCCACATGTGCACACAGGGCCTGGGCTTTCTGGCCCTGTGCTACAGAGGAGGCCCAGGATAAAATTATAGGCAGGAAGAGGGCAAAGCCTGAGCAAGTGGCTGTAAGCAAATCAGTCTATCTGAGCATCTGAGTCTCAGATCTGCCAAAGGGGACGAGAAAGTTAGCCAGCATGCCCCATCCTGCACTACTAATACACTGGTTCCTGGAAAAAAAAGGAAACAGGTTTAAAAAGTGTTAGACAATGCACAGGTAACTCTAACAGAGTGCTGGTGACATGCTAATTCTTAAGTGTGTGGTGGATTCACAGTTCTTCATTTATTTTTAAGCTTTACAATCTACCTATGTTACATGTATTTGTTTCCATGCTTCAGATGGAACTGCTCTATAAACTTAAAGTATTATTATTTTTCATTCATATCACCTAGGATTACAATGAAATTTATTAAATATATTAATATGTAGTTATATTAACTAATAGTTCTTATACAATCAAAATGTACTGTTATCTTTCATCACAGAAAATTAACTTAATAAATTTACATGATTACTTAAGAGAATAGGAAAAATAGTTTTACAGTATTATTTTTAACTTAAAAAATTATTATTTCTAAGCTTTGACTTGAACCCTAGCATTTCCAAAGAAAGACCCTTA
>VMDR010017781.1:0-19771 GCA_007922815.1 Macrotus californicus
ACAACATTACGAAAAGTCATCAACATACAAGAGAAGAGAGCAAGAGAATAAGAAAGAAATAGAGAACTACAAAAAATAATCAGGAGACAATTAATAAAATGGCAATAACTATGAATACATACCTATCAATAATTGCTTTAAATGTAAATGGATTAAATGCTCCAATCAAAAGATGAATAGATAAAGAAGTCACACGTATATATAATACAATGGAATATTACTCAGCCATAAAAAAGAATAAAATCTTAACATTTGCAACAACATGGATGGACCTACAGGATATTATGCTGAGTGAAATAAATCAGACAGAGAAACATAAATATCGTATGGTTTCACTGATATGTGGAATCTAAAAAACAAATAAATGAACAAACAAAACAGGAACAAACTCATAGATACAGAGAATAAACTGACAGTTGCCAGAGGGGAGGGGGCTGGAGGAGGCTGGCTGAAAAAGGGAAGGGATTGAGAAGGACAAATTGATAGTCACAAAATCGTCACAGGGATGTAAAATACTGCATAGGGAATATAGTCATTAATATTGTAATAACCATGGACGGTGCCAGGTGGGTGCAGGAAATATCAGTTAAATAAATGTCTAAGCACTATATTATACACCTGAAACTAATATAATATTTGATGTCAACGGCAATTGATAAATAAAAACTTAAATGAAAAAAAAATGTAGCTCAATTAATATTGCAAAGCACCATTGAAGATACAAGGTTCATGCCAGAGGAGAGGAAAGGTAAATGCAGGGAGACTGCAAGAGATGATCAATATTGTATTTTTTTTACTTCAAAAGTTTACCCTTCTCTTACCTTCCCACCTTCCACCCATATTCATTCCACCGTATAACACAGTCACCGTTTTAAAAAAGGTAAAATGCCTGGGTAATGAGCGAGCTTCATGGTGAATGGCGTGATGGAAAGTGTAGATGGAGGGGGCATAAACGGGGAAGAAGGAGTCAGAAGTGACTCTACGGAAATGTGAGAGGTCATGTTAAGGAACAGCAAATCCTCTATTATGGCTACAGAGGAAGGCATCCGCACAGCAGAATTACGGGAGACTAGATTAGAAAAATACCTCAGACGCTAGCGGAAGTCAGGGAGGCGTTTTGAGTGAGATAATTAAATGATCAAATTAGTACCTTAGGAAAATAATGACAGCATGAGTCAGTTCACTGCAAGGGGTATGAGAGAACTGACAGACACAGAAAAAGTAGAATCCACAGGATACAATATCTAATTGAATGTGGAGGCAAGAGATTAAGAAAGAAATAAAAGATGGCTGGACTTGGGCCAAATATCCACCTTTGCTACAATCAGCTGTGGCCAAGGAAGCGTGTAACCTGGTAGAAACATAGCCAGGTAGCCCTGTTCCTTCGACAGGAATGGCAGGTAGGGTGTTATCTAAGAAATGGGAAGGCTAGTCACCACAAACTACCAAACTTTAAGAAACTGTATTAACCTTGTGTAACAAAACAGACACACACTTCAAAACAAAATTAAAATAAAAAATTACAGTGCAGACTCTGTGAAATCAGTCTCTATTCTGTGACTAGTATAGAGGATCAAAATATGCTACTTTGGCATAAGAATTATTTTGAGCTGAACGCATTTAGGATCCAACAGATGCAGAAGGAAGCCTTCATGGAGCTTCCATTTCTGACTAAGAGCAGAAACCTCAGAAATGAGGACTGCCATAAATCTCCTCTCCTGGGGAAGTTTTATGGCCACGAAGAAGGCAGAAAGTCAGCAAGGAGCTGGACCTTCACAGGCAAACTTTACCCCACTAGTTTCCCTGTATGTTTACCTTCCCACAGTTCGCCACCCATGAAAGCCTAGAACCTCTCTCTACCTTTGCCTTGTCTCTTCTCCACAAATGTATGAGTCTTTGTTGTGATGCTACATAAACCCAAGTTCTAACACCCTTTGGCACTACTCACTGACTTTCTCTGATGTATCTGCACGCTGCACATTAATCCACTCTTGTTTTTCTCTTGTTAATCTGTCTTTTTCCAGTCTAGTTTGCAGGACCCAAAGCACTGAACCTAAGAGGGTCTAGGAAAAGTTTTTTCCTTCCCCAGGCTATTAAAACATAAAGAAGAAAGTGGCAACTCGTGTGCTGATTTAAAACAAACAATCAAAAAAACCACTGGTTCCCTTTCTGTTTGAACTAAAGGCAGATGATTGTGCTTTTCAATATTCAATGGGTAGTGTGGGTGTCTTGCTTATACATTTTTATATCTCAGCTGATTGTGAAGGCAAGAAACAATAGCTCTTTGCTGCTTTAAATAAATAGATAATTTCAGTATTTTCTACCAGTCTTCCATGGGCTCTATTGTGCTGATTTTAATTACACATAATTTATTATAGATATAAAATTTTTTGCCTATGTATGTTTTTACATTTTGCTGGAGAGACTGTGCTATTTTTCATAAGATTTACAAAGTGATGTCAGACCCAAGAGAGGCTAGGGCCACTAGTGAGGAGGACAGCAAACCAGACCAGGAATCAAAATATCTACTGTCTCATTATGCTTTGCTATTTCTGGTCTTAAGCAATTCTAGTAAGTTTTTTGACCTTCATTTTCCGCACCTGTAAATTGGGGTTAATAAGAGCTGCAATGCTTTCCTCATACAAATGTTTTGAAGTTACAATTCAATGTTATGTAATTTACATGGCCTTTTAAAATGAAAAGAACCATTATCTTAGTTAAGCAAAGAAGTCTTTCCTGAAGCCTGGATGCACTCTCCTTTATAGACCAGCATTAGCTACCCTTGCAAGTGCATAGATGGTTGACCAGGCTAAAAGCCATGGCACCCCTAAGTAATGCATTATGCTTCTTCATGGAGGCTTTATCTACCTTTTATCTTCAAAGTTCACAGAAACATTTATTGTCATTCCAGATTCCTGAACCAGCATCTAGTAAGTACTAAGATACAACAACTTAACTTTAAATGTGAATCTGCAAAAGCAAATGAAATGTACATGAGAAAAGTTACCATAAAACGTACATGGCAAAATCACCCTTTAATGTGGTGGTGGAACTCTAACAACTGCTAAGTGATCATCCAGTGCAAATCCACCCTAGGCCTCCTGCTCAGACTCTGATAAGATCTTTGTCGGTCACGTTAGAGACATCTGTGGAATGTTTGGCCTGGAACATCCCAACAGGTGCTCTTTCTGTCTAGATTTATAAGGAGTCAGACATAATCTGAACTCTCTAATTACGTTTCAATATTGTAGTAGCAGCTAGAAATGAGCTAGTAGGTAGGAATGAGAGGCCAGAGGGGAAATAAAGGCAGGGCCCTCACCATTGCAATCCAACAAAGAACTTCATACAGGCAGCTAAAAGCAAAGGAACATTTCACTTGTTGACCCAGTAATCCTGAGCCGAGTCCGAGAAGGCTGCCAGGCATTCCGAACAACACCTGTAGATGGTGGTAGTGCAGGGGGGAAACCCTTGAAAGTCTGTGTGTATTATCTCCAGTAGCTGGGAAAAGGAAAACTTCAGACTGTGTGTTCATCCCTAGGCTGGAAGGGAGAAGGGGAGGGGAACTGCAATGCCCAAAGAAAAACCCATAAAACAGCTTTGGTTAATTGCCTGCCTCCCATCACATACGCAAAATGAACAAACAGAGTCTGCAACAAGATAAGGATACGGGCTAACAGACCCCCACACATACCTACATTTGGGTAGTCACATCTTCCTGGGGGAAGCTGACACCATCTGTACCCATCAATCAATATGTAAATTCTTCACCCCCATCCCACAGACTATATAAGTCCTCAGAACAAAGGGCTCACTCTCTTGGCTTGTGGCCCTTTCTTGCCACACAGAGGGCCCCTGGCTAAGGGGCCTCTGGCCACCTGGGTGCTGACTACCCAAGGTCTCGCCACCCTGCTTTTGCTCTCCCATTAGAACCTAGCACTAATAGACCTTGTTTGCAGGCTAGTAGGCTTGTTGATCTGTAATTCTTTACTGTGTCAGCAAAAACCAAGAGTCTGCCTGTAACACCAAGCTTCTTAAGACCTCCCAAAGCAAATAACCAACTAGGGCCAAAATAGTGAAAAACATTTCTCAAACTAAGGGATAGACCGTGAATGCAATTCATCAAATATTCAGATTTACATATAAAAATATAGAACTAATAAATCGGTTCTTTTTAAGATGAAATATAGGACTATTATTAATGGAACTAACTGATTTAACAAATATTTCACATATTTCATTCACAAAGAAGCATGTGTATTTCAGTATAATTTCTGGATTATTACTTGCTATAATGTTATTTTCTCTACTTTTTTTAAACTTGTCTTTCTTTCTTCCTTCCTTCTTGACTTTTTCTGTATTTTGGGGGCATGATTATTTCCTTAAAATTTTCTTTCTCTCATTAACCACTGAATACAAGAAAATTTTTTTTTGCAAAATAGCTTTTCCCACAAAAAGCCATGGCCTAGATGACAACAGAAACATATTTATGTGACATGCTATGCTGTATTAATCAGGTGATATAATTTCTAAGTTATTTTAAGGATGTAAGTATTCAATTTCTAGAGGCAATATTATCAGCTTGTGGACCTGAGGGGACTAATCAGAAGCAGAGGCGCAACTGGCACATGAACTCTGTTGTCACAGAAAAGATCAATTTCGCTTTACCTTTGCATTCACCGTTGACTTTATGAACCGAAGTCTACATCTTTTGGTAAAAATGTTTGCATATATTTGCAAAGTTATGTTTGTGGATCAGAGCATCCCAAATCCTTAATTTTGAAACATTTCAGAAATTTGAGTGGTACCTCACTCTTACATCTCAGCTGACTTATGTAGAATCCAATTTCAGAAGCCTCAGTTGAGGGCACTGACACTCATTACCAAATGCCCACAGGGGCTCAGGAAAGCCCATCAGGAGGAAGGTTTACCCTAAGTCACATTAAATATTTAGCACACTTGGACAGCTGTTAAGGGATAAAGTTACAACACAAAGGCTGCTGACATTTGCAGCTGTAAAGTGAGCAGACCAGTCACACTTGCCTCCTGTGCTCAGAAAGAATGCTGGTATCACATTGAAAGCAGAGGATGCCTGGGAGAAAAACGTCTGTCATGGAAAGTCCCAGATTCTCACTCTGACATGGTAACCAAGTCCCTTGGTCATCAGGCTGAACATGGCAGTGGGTTTTTGCAGGGTGCTATCAGTTGCTAGAGGAACTGTGGTTGCCAACCTTAAAAAGAAATAGAGAAAGTGCTTCCCTTTTCCAGCTTCCTGCACCCATTGAGAAGAGGCCATTCAAAGAAGCACAAGATAAAATCTCCAAATACATAACCAATCCAAACACTCAAGACATCCATAGTTTAGAAACAAGCTTCATTTATGCACAGAACCAGTTTATTAATAAGCCCAGACCTCCCTGGTCTACATCTTGATATTAATAATAAAGAACCGAAGGGGAGCAGCATATGCCACCCAAAAATGTCTCTGAGTGGCTGCAGGCACAGGAGAATCTCTGAAAACAGAGAAGCTGCCTTTCTCTAAGAGGAATTTACATTTATAAGGGAAATCCTCATTTGTGAAGGTGTCTCCCTCTCTGTGCCTGGAAGAGAAGGATAACTAAATCTTCAGAAGACTCCTACTTAAATCTGAATGAAACTTTACCTTTCTTTACTAGGCTTTCCCTGATAACCTCCCAAAACTGTTCCTCCAACAGTGTTCTTTATTTGTTGTTTGTTTTTAGCTGAAGATGGTATGTAAGATGGTAGCTTGAGACATTTCAAGGAGTTCCTGGGTTCTCCTGGGTCTCTCCCATGTATTCTGCAGGTATACATGTTCTTAAACTTCTGTTTTTCTCTTGTTAACCTGTGTTTTACAACAGGGGAATCCCGGCTAAGAATCTAGAGGGGTAGAAGGAAAATTCTTTTTCTTCCCCTATAAAACTAAAAGTCCTGACCCGAACTAAGAGACAAAATCTAAAATCATGAAAAACACAGCTCCTGAAGGAAATCATAACTTGGTTTTAATTCTTAGCACACACCCTCTGTAATAATCAAATGACTATTTTCAACTTTCTTTCACAGGGTCTTAAACCCATTTCAAATAATTAGAACTTCTCAGTTTCAATGAGCTGACAGGCAAGAAAAATTCTGGTGTACAAATGGAAAATTTTCTTTAAAAAAAAAGTATTTATTTTTAGAGAGAGAGGAAGGGAGGGAGAGAAACGTCAACGTGTAAGTTGCCTCTCCCACACCCCCTACTGGGGACCTGGCCTGCAACCCAGGTATGTGCCCTGACTGGGAATTGAACTGGTGACCCTTTGGTTCACAGGCCGGCACTCAATCCACTGAGCTACACCAGCCAGGGCAGAAAATTTTCATGACTCTTCTTTCTTTCTCTGTGGAGTTCTATAGTCAAATGAAGTTGTTCGTTACGGAAACTCACTAAATGAAATCTTGGCCAAAATTAAATTCTTGTCTTTTGTTCTCCCCTTTTCCTTTTTTGTCTCCACCACATGCCCACCAATGCACTTCATTAGGCCTGCTGAGCTACCGCTGCCTCCCCAGCCTTGCAAGAGGTGCCACATTCTGTGTCTGGACTGGAAGCCCCACCTCACTGCTAGGCCTCAAGTCCCGCCCCCTACCAACAAACAAACAGCTCTCTATCCTTCCTTCACTTATCCTTGGCAATGACTTTTCATATCACTGTCCCTTTCGGGTATCTGTCTCTTTAAAATCTCCACCTTAAATTAATCTAGTAAAACATAACACGTACAGAACCTTTTTATGCACATGCTATTCAATATACATACTATTTTTCTTACTCAGTTGCCTTTTCTGTGTGTGTCCATCTTAAAACACAAGCTCGCAGGCAAGATCATGTCTTGAGAATTTGCTGAGGACAGAACTTATCAGGGTGTCAGGTGTAAATAACATTTTTTAAAAAAACTAATAAATATAATAGCAATACTTGGGTAAAAGGTAAGTAGAAAACTTTTTAAAATAATAAAATCAAATGTAAAGAAACCTCACATACTCCTTTGATCATGCCTAGAATAAAATCCTTTCTTTCTAGATCTTAGAAAAATTTCAGAAAACAGAAATAAGACTACTGAAAGGTATCCTCTGTTTCCTGTGTATAAAAAAAAGTACCTTGTAGAAGGAACGGGGGTTTTTGAGCTCGTATGAAAGAGAACATGAACTCACAAAAATGCATAATCAACTATAACTCTATGCAAGAGTGAGAAAAGCTGGAAAAGCAAGGCTGTTTATTCTCATAATTTTCTCCTTTTACTCAGTAATGCTATGCCCAGTGGAAGTGTATGTTCCAGCTGCAGTTAAACAGACATCAGCAAGGCAGAAACAGAGTATCTAACTACAGAAGAGAAAGACTGCTAAATGTTCCACTGTGGCACGTTTGCATGACCTCTTTTCAATGCAAGACAGTGTTTCCGTTCAATTCCTGCTTAGTCTTAGTGGGTATTTTTGTTTGATGAAAAAGGCACCGTTTACTTATTATTTCTTGTGAGTCTGTGGATAAGTGCAGAATCCTACTTCATCTCCCTCTTTCAAAATTCTGAAGCGTGGCTTTACTTCCCCCCAAAATTCAGATCGCACAGAGGAATCTCTCACTTCCTAAATGTTCCATGGCAAGACGGGTTGCCCATCCTTCACTTTCCTTTTAAAAAGCTGCTCTTCAGTTTCCAATGTCATTGTAGTTTCCCATCCTGTGAGATCAGGAAAACGGGAAGGTTTAGCGTTTACTCCTACACCTAAACCTTCAGAAGTAATAGGGAGCTGAGCTAATTACACTTGATTAGCATAAGAATAAAGGCCATTAGGGTGCTCACTCAGTTTAATAAAAGGACGACCTCAGGCCTATATGATTTGCAATTCCTAGCTTTAATTTTCGCAGGGTACAAAGTAAGAGGTTTCTGCTTTTCACAGCTATGAGACAGCTTTGTGTCCCTCTGCCACTAATGTCACCTAGTTGATCACCACCCTCTTTCATTAGGCACGCCCAGCAGAAAATCCCTATTTACAGGGAGGGACACCCCCTCTCCCCCACAAGACCTCTTCTTCAAAGTCACCCACCTCCTGTGCATTTTAAAAAAATTGAGAAAAGCTTCCCCTTCCTTTTCAAGCTTCCTAACTGGCAGGGGAAGGAGCTGCCGGCAGCCTTTTATCTCCGCTCATAAATGCAGCTGTGAGAAAGCCTGCCGAGGCACATCCCGTAAGCGGAGACTAAACAGAAGTCTGAAAAGAAGGGAAGGTCCCGTCCAGAGGCGATTGACAAAGAAGATATTAACAAACGTGTGCTTGGACACAAACCGTGGTGGTCCTTCGTCCAGCCCCTTTCTGCCAACTGCATCCCTGAGGATTCGTAGGCGCAATCGGTACACACATTTGTGTAAAATACAGTCAAAATCATAAGCTTCAAAATCATAAGTTACCTTCATTGTTCCCGCGGCGGTGCGATGGCTGGAGCTGAGCGGAGGACCAGGCCCTCTGCGCCTTCCGCGTTGTTGGCTGCGGCAAGGTCTGGGGAAGCGGCTGCTCCACGTGGCGGCGGGGCTGCAGACTGGCCCTCTCGCAGGGAGATGCTGGCTCTAGGGCAGATTGCATCAGCAGGAAGAACTGTGACGGTGTGTTTCCCCCAGACCGCTCGCTCCCCCTCCACCCCCACCCCAACCACACGAGGTTAGAGTCTCTCCCAGCATGAAAATCCAAACCTCGGCCCAGCCCTGAGCCTCACCCCCTACCCACCGCTCACTTCTGGGACCTTGCATTTCCAGAGTGGAACACTTTGGAGGTGCCGGTCCAGTTTGGCTCGCAAACACCTTGCACTACAATGTTTAAACGTTCCACTTCTTGCTTTACAACCTCCAGGTCACCTCGGTTCATGCTACTTACGTTCCAGGCTCCATTGCAGGTGTTGTGCAGCATCCTTACCTTCCTTTCACCTTTGGGTACCTCGGCCACTAGGCATCCTTTCATCTTTGCTCTAGTTGCATCATGAGCAACAGTGTTCGGGGTTCCTGTTTTCTTTTCTGCCCCAGGAACTGAGTGCTCTCAAACCTGGGAGTCTCATCTTCCAGGACTTGAAACGTGGCCAGTGTGACTGAGGAACTGAATAGTATTTTATTTTATTTCACTTCAATTTCAATTTAAGCAGCCACAGGTGGGCAGCATAGATTGTCATAGGAGTTATTCTCACAAAACCGTGGGTGCGGCTCCAGATAATGGGTGATGTACAGGCTGGTCAGCAGAGGTGGCAATGGTCCAGCTCTGTGGGTGACTGTAGAGCGGGCAGGACGTCCGTCCAGACTGGCTTGCCAGGGCAATTTCTGCAAGTTTAGGAAACAGAAAGATGGAATGATATACGTGTCTCCATATTTAAATTCATATTTAATTATGATATCATTTGGGGAACATTTTTTAAATAGGCAACATTTCAGGCATTATGGATCCCCAGAAGAGTTAGAAACCAATCCCACACGAGGAAAAGACAGATTCTTAGGGGTCTTGGACCGTGGGTTCTGAGAGAGAGTAGGTTGCTGCAGAGTTTGTTCCTGAACAGAGCAAGTTGCATCCAAAATGCTGTGAAGGAAGTTTCTAGGTTTGAATGTTAATCTCTTAGATTATTCAAGGATAGCTGAATTTCAACGTCCAAGTTTTCTAAATGGATTTTAACTAACCGTTGACATTCAAAGTCTACTATAGTAAGCTCTCATATATTTTAAGTAGGTGTGCGCACACACCCACAGGGCTTTACTTTGAAAGTGTTGGAGGTGAAAGAAAAGTAAAATTTCACTATTCAGAACCTTCATTATTAATAATCTAGATATTACTTTTCAGGCTTTTTTTTTCTCCTCTACATTTGAGATCATATATTATATATAAAATTTGCTTCTATCACTTAAAACCTTCATGTTTTATTTAAAGATTATTTCTGTACTATTCTTATTTTATCAATTTTGGATGCCCTCCTTTTTTTGGTTGTATTTGAGAGTGGGTACAGGATCAAGTCCTCAAAACTCTGTGAAGCAGGAATGGCAACCGGAGCTTTGTTAAAAAGTCACCAGAACACTTCGTGAGCTTTGGGTTGCTGTGCAGTGGGATTCGACACAGTCATTCCACTTGTCTGGATTTTTTTGTTCTGAGACTCATGTGAGTTAGAAAAACATGGAAGTTCTATCATTTTATTATTTCCTTTGTGCTTTTACTTGTAGCCTTTTTTATTAAATAAGAGCATTTCATAGATGTAGGACTTGGGTAGAACTTAGAGAAAATCTGTAGGGGAAGGAATAAAGTCTGTAATTTAAAAAAACTTCAGTGTAGTTGGCATAATACTACGCCCATCCATGGCAATTCATTTAAGCAGCCCTGCTCTCTAGCATGTGTTACAGAATGGTCATCTCGCACTGCACAGAAAGGGCCAGGCTTCCTGCTAGCCTCTGTCCTCCACCAATCAAGCCTTGTGGATTAGCATATTGGATATTAAGTATGGGTTCTATTGGCAAAACTAGTGTTTGTGTGTTTAGTAAGAGGGTAGATGTTAGAAACTGGTTCTCATTGTGAAAATAATATTCTCTGTGTCTCTGTTTCTCTGTCTCCGTCTCTATGTATACACACTTTATACACACACACACATACACACACACACATATACATTATATATACACATACATATATGTATGTGTATATATAGGCAAAATTAGCTAGGGACACTCTGAATCAGTTCACAGTCAGCACTGTAGGCTGTCCCCATAACCCCTATCCCTGCTTTTGTGTAATCTCTTACTTTAAGGATGGGCTAGATTGAGTGACTTGATTAAAATGAATAGAATATTGCAGAAGTAGTGGGATATCACTTCCAGAATTAGGTTTAAAAAGACTGTTGCTATATTGTGTGTGTGTGTGTGTGTGTGTGTGTGTGATATTCTCCCCCTGCTCCCATCACTAGCCCTTGGACTTCTCACCCAGGGGAAAGCCAGCGCCAAGCTGGGCAGCAGCCCTGCTGAGAGGCCCATGTGCAGAGGAACTGAGACCTGCCAACAGCCATGTGAGTGATCTGCTGAGAGGCCCATGTGAGAGGGACATGGGCCACCAATAACCATGTGAGTGATCTTGGAAGCAGAACAACCCAGCAAAACAGTCGCAGATTCCCAACCCACAGAAACTCTGAGATCAGAAATGTTGATTGATCTGGGTTTCTAAATCTTGGGGTGATTTGCCTTCCAGCAGTAGATAAGTAATAAAGATAGGCAAGACACTGAAGCTGAGAGAAATGCCTGGCATATTTTTGGCAATAGGAGAGCTAACACTCAGAGTGCCTGTGATATGCTGGGCAGTGTTCTACGTGCATTGCAACTAGCGATTCATTTAGTCTTCATTTGGATACTGTTTTCATGGATACTATACGTACAAGAGACTTGCCTCAGAGAGATTATGTTAGTTGTCCTAGAGGCAGAGTTCAGAGCAAAACCTAGGCAATCTAGATCTTGAATTCATGCTCTTAACCTCTGTGCCGTATTATTGCTCCTTTTGTGGTTAATTATGGTGGGAAGAGGGAATTGAATTCAGTCAGGAGGCCCTTATAGGCAGCAGTGGAGGGGTGAATGAGCCAAGAAGAGAAGCTGGAGATGCTCACCAAAGGCTAAGTTTGAACTGATTCAACATTAAACATTAATATTATCTACATGAAAGAAATTACCCACCCCTCTCCCACTAATAGCAACTAGCAAACTATGAAGAAACCCATCTACTTTAGGCATTTTTCAAGGGGGGCAGAGAGCTCAAGTAATAGATGTAATAGATATGGCCATCACTGGTTGTTAGTGATGCTGTTTGCTCGAATAAATTAGCATTTCTGTCCCACCTGCTTCGCTCAAGAAATATAGTCATCAACAGATCGACCCATGTAGCCTTCCTCAAAGATAAAACTAAACATGTTATTGTGACTCTTCACTAGTAATGAAAGTCATAGGCTCTTTTGATTTCTCTTTCTTCCCTTTCACAGTGGCCTCCATGCCCCTGGGCCTGGCATTTAGAATAGTGTGAAGGGAGCAGGAACCTGGGGGTCTCAGCTGGGCCTCAGACACACATCCCACTGGCCCCGTCCCCACAGAGGGCATCAGGAAATCCCTGGTGTCTGTACCAGGAATGCTGTCTGACCTGATTGGTAAAAACAGCAAAGCCACAGCGCCCTTTGCTGATAAAAATGCTTTGTTGAGTGTCAGGAAATTAACCTAGTTTCGTTGTCCCAGAAGATACTGTAGGCCACGGATAAGCACACGTTGGAACAAGTTTTCATATAGATACACATACTGATGTCTCCCTACAGCAGATATGTGTTATCCTACAAGGTGCTGATACGTGTCACAGTGGTTATTAGTCTGCCCTTGTAACAGTTTCACACGTGGCTGCTGATTCACAGTAGAAGTTCTCATCTGAGAAACTTCCTGTCTCCCATACCATGACAAAGCTCAGTGTGTTGATCTGGGGGTACAGAGAATGCCTAGGTTTTACATAGAGTGTTTGATTTATTATTCAACTTCCTGTGCTAGTTACTTTGTGAGTAATTTTATAGGGGAAAAGTCCTGGTGAATAAGTGATTTCATTTTGTATATCATAAAAACAAGAAGGTGAATGCAATATTTGTATAACACAACCTTAACACTAATGCCAATCTGCCAGGAAGGAATAATAGAAACATATTTGTCTTGCAAAATAAATAGGGCTCTAATTCAAAGTATTCATGATTGCGCATTTGGGAAGAATGAAATCCCTCTTCCATTTCAAAAACACTGGCATGTTCTGTATTTGTTATGCTAGTGTGTAACATGGAAATATGAACCACTGAAAGTTGTTTTTTTTCTTTTCAGAAGTACACCTAAGGCAGATGGATATACAGAGCACCCAACTCAAATAGCTCAGTTGCTAGATGCCATATGACGCCTCCTCTGGAAGAAAGATCATACACTTTGGGCTTGTGTAGTGACAGGAACACTACCATAGCCAGTCGCCGCCATGGCCATAGCCTTGGTCTTGTCCTTACCAATAGCCGCAGCCCTGTTGTATCTCAATTCTGGATCCCTCACTGACTGCTGTCTTCTATTCCCTCTTCACTATTCTTGACTCTACCAGGACCTCCTATCCACTGATCCTATCAATCACTGATGCCCTGTTTCTCATCCCCACTCGTATGTCCTGTGTTTTCTCCCCAGCTGGCTTAAACCCCACGGTCCCTCAGCAGAGTCACTGCTTTGCATGCACTCGCAACTCCACTAACTCCTTTTCCTGTCTCACAGGGAACCTCGCTGGACAAAACACAGCCTTCACTAACTCCAGTTCTCCGCCTGCTCTGTGTCTGTGCCCAGGCAGCTAAAGAGGCATACAGTCATGCTAGTTGGCCTGATATTCCATCAACGAATCTTCACGCTCTCTCGCGTGCTGTCTGGCAACGGTGCCGTGCTTTCCTAATCCAGTCTTTCTAGGTTAGTTTCTATTTTCTCCTCGCTCCTCAGACTTCCAACACTGTTTCCCTTTTGGCTTTGCTGGGATCATTGAAGCAATCAGAAGAAAAGATCCATGACCCCTCCCCAGTGCTCACCTAACTACACTGTGCCCAGACTCGGTGCCTCCCCCGCCCTGTGGGTGGGTTGCATCTGTGGCTAGCAAAGCCTGCACCCTCACCTGGCCCTCGGCTTCCTCCTCTGACACACGTTTAAGGGTAGGCTTTATCATCCCCATTGCTGTCTCTAGCAGCCTCAGTTTTTCCTTTCAAACCAGCTCTTTTCCACAAACATGCAAACATGTTATTTCTTCCAACTCAAAGAAACCCGAAAACCAAAACACTAAATGCCCTTGACTCCATTTCTCTCTGCTTTTGTCCATTCCCTTCCTTCAGCAGCTAACTTTTTAAAATAGCTTTATTAAGGTAATATACAAAAACTGACAATTTGATGAGTTTTGACATATGTATACTCCAGTGATACCATCACCATAATTAAGGTAATAAATATATCCATTACCTCCAGAAGTTTCCTTATGTCCTTTTGCTATTGTGTGTGTGTGGTCACAATACTTCACAGGAAGTTGACCCTCTTCAGCTTTTAAGAGCACACCGCTGTTTTATTAACTACAGGCACGATGTTTTACAGCAACACAGCAAACTCTTAAAACGCAGTGTCCATTCTCACAGTCTCTAATTTCTCTCTTCTCATTTGGTTTTGAATGTTTTATAATGAAATTGTTCTCCTCAAAATCACCAGTTACCTGTGTCCTTACCGCTGATCCAAGGTCATTTTCTAGTCCTTGTTCTACTTTACGCTCAGCAGTTGATCACTTTGTATTCCTTGAAACTAGGTTTCTAGGACCCTGCACTCCTCCGATTTCCCACCTTCTTCCATCTTTGACCTTTCTGCTGCCCCTTTTCACTCTCTTTTGCTGGCTCCTCATCATCAGCTGGTTCCTGGGTGATGACCCAGGCTGATCAATGTTGACATGCCATAGGGCTCAGGCCTTGGACTTCTCTTAGACTGACAGGACAAATATATACAGTATTACTTAATTTTATACAACTTTGTGATAACTATTGTTAAAAATGGTTATTATTTTATTCTCCATGTTCCCACATCATCAAAAGTAGAGATCTGTACAGTTAAAATACTAAAATTGTGGAGTCCTACAAAAACATATGATTTTTTAACTTTATAAATTTCCTAGTGATTTTTAAAATTATGATATAAAGTATTAATCATGATATACTATTTGAATATACAATAATCACATAGAGCATAAGAAAAATTATAGATTTAGTCATGACTTCTGGGTCATTAAATTTCAACTGACTACCAGCAGAGGGTGCTACGGATCCACATTTTTGCACCTAGGTGAAAAAGTTTTGCTGAACTAAGGGGTAGATCAAAGCTGTGAATGATATTATCTTACAAATCTACATTGTATGGTAATAAATTAGCTACCAAAAATATAACTACTTGAGTCTTAAAAGCCTCTTATTTTTCTCTTTTAATTATTCATTTGTTTATATTCACGATGTTATACATGAGTACAGCATAAAAATATACACAGGTATAATTAAATCCCTCTTCTGCTCCTGTCCCTTAGCCCCCCATCTGCCCTTCCCAAGGCTATCAGTGTCTCCAGTTTCCTCTGCCCTCCATGTGTATGTTTGTTTTGCTTTGGTTTGTAATGTATGTTTCTAAATCAGAAATGGGGTAAGCACTGTTCTTCACCTTAGGGCTGGTTTATGTTGATTTATAACTTGACCACAGAACTTTGGAATTCAGTGTCAGTCCTTAAAGAACCTCTTTCTTTTAAACAGCTGTATTTTATTCCAGCATGTGAATGAACTATAATTTATATAACCAGTCCCCTATTGAAGGATATCAAGGTTGTTTTCAATATTTTGCCCTTCTAAATATACTATAGTGAATATATTTTTACATGTATCTTTGTAAATATGTACAAGTTTATCTATAGGGTAATTTCCTAGGGGGGAAAAAACAGGTAGCCATCTGAAAAATAATAAAGATAACAGTCCTATCTCTCTATATACCAATAAATTATCAATGTGTTGGATCATAAAAAATACTAGAAAAGAATATGGGAAAATATTTTTATAATTTTGGAGTCAGAAAAGCTTTTTTATGGCTATCATAAACTCAGAGGTCACAAGAAGATTGAAATTTGATTGTATTTTTAAAAAAATCTGCATGATGCCCTGGCTGGTGTAGCTCAGTGAATTGAGCATCAGCTTGCGAACCGAAAGGTCACAGGTCTGGTTTGATTCCCCGTCAGGACACATGCCTGAGTTGCAGGTCAGGTCCCCAGTAGGGGGCATATGAGAGGCAACCATTTGATGTTTCTCTCCCTCTCTTTTCTCCTTCCCTTCCCCTCTCTCTAAAAATAAAATAATAAAATTTTTTTAAATCTCCATGACAAAAATACATCAGTGAAAATAGAAATTACAAATTGTACAAGTGCATACTTAACACAAAACACAAAGAACTAAATTTCTTGATATATGAAGAGCTTTTGTAAGTTGGTAAAATTAAGCTCCTATTGAAAAATGACCAACTCCTGGCAGGCTGGCTCAGCTGGTTGAAGTGTTACCCCACGCAACAAAAGCTCTCGGGTTCGATTCCCAGTCAGGACACACATGTACCTGGGTTATGGGCTCAATTCCCAGTTGGAGCATGTACAGGAGGTAACCGATTAATGTTTTTCTCTCACATTGATCTCTCTCTCTCTCTTTCTCTCTCTCAAATCAATAAATACATCCTTGCATGAGCATTAAAAAAAGAAGAAAAATGACCAAGAATACAAATAGAACATAGAAATGGAAATAGCTTTAAACATATGAAACTATATTTATAAGAAGAGAAATGTAAATTAAAATGAAATGCCATCCATATTTCACCTATGAGATTGGCAAAGACCGACACATTGTGTTGATGAGTGCAGGGAACCAAGCAGGGCAGGAAGATGTGCAGAGACAGGAGAGGACTGTGACTTTAGGAGAGGGTCACATGACAGGAGCAGAGGATCAGGAGCCACTGTCAGATGGGCCTGGCAGGGAGGGAGCCAAGAGAGTAAAGATCCCAGGCTCTGTCCCCTCCTGCCCATCTATTCTTTGTTGGCGCCCCCTACTGTCCAAGTTCAATGGGAAATCAATAGAAGTCAATCTCCTGGGACCCTGAGCAAGGACTGTATAACTTGCTTTATTTCCAGAGGGTCGATTTGGAAGGGTAACAGATGATTTTCATTCAGCGGATACATATCTTAGTGGTATCTTCAGGGCCTTGCTTCGTTTTAAACTCCTTCCAAAAAGAGGTTGCCAATTTTTCCTTCAGAGTATTCATTTCTGTGTTCTTTTTCAGAATAAAATCTATACCTCACTAAAATTCTCAATTCCTTTCTTTTTGAGGTAGTATGTTTATGAAATTGGCTTCCTGAAGACACAACATTTGCTTATTAAAGTTTGATTAATTGAAAGCAATTTTAAAACAATGATTCCTAGAATATAAGGGCACTATAATGTACATTATTAAGAAATAGTGCATCTTACACAGAGCCAGCTTAAAAAAAAATGTATGTTATGTTTGGCCCGGCCTATACTAAAGGAGGGTTCCACTGTCTGGTTTTCTTCTAATAGTGCCCCTCTCCCCCTCCGACCTACTTTTGGTGGACAAAGTAAGCCCCTCGGATCAACCAGAGATTGATCCCTGAGATCCAGCTACCAGCTAACTTCTAATGATGCTAGAGAGAGGGGAATATGCGTTATTTAAACAGATTTTTTTGGTTCTATTTACATGACAAGATTTTATTTCTTCGAAAGGTTATTTCAAATACTGGGGAGGGTGTCCCTTAGAGGTTCTCTGATTATAACAACACAGTGGCTGCTTTCAGGCCTGGCCCTAGCAGCGGCCCCTACCTCAAGGGGAAATTACTAGCCAAGTACACATGTTGTTAGCAACTCTGCCTACACTATATCCAAAACCCAAAGCCCCAGCTTGGGTTTCTTCTGGTGAAGTCTGCATTTTACCCCTTTTCACTCTCCCATGTTAACAAAGCACGCCAGTGAGTGGCTGTTTCAGTGGAGACCGCACCTTTCTGGCTGCCTTCCGGGCAGGTACAGAAGTCACCTGTGAGTGCTCTTCAGTGGCTGAGAGCCTAGGGTGAAGGTGTTCTGTTAGAACAGCAATTTTCAACCTTTGTCGTCTCATGGCACATGTAAACTAATTATTAAAATCCCGAGGCACACCAAAAAATATAGTTCTTGCTGATCTGACAAAAAATAGGTATAATTTTGATTCATTCACACCAGACAGCTATTGTTGTGTTGATTGTTGTCATTTTTTTTTTAAATTTGATAATCTAAGGGAGAAGAGGTCAGTGCCCCTGATTGAATGAATAGTCAGGTACTGCATGTTTTAAAAACTCTTGCGGCACACAGGTTGGAAATCTCTGTTAGAATAAGTACAAGGCAATCAGGACTTCCGGCCAAGATGGAGGCATAGGTAGACACACTGTGCCTCCTTGCACAACCAAAAGAAGGACAACAACAAATTTTAAAACAAAAAACAACCAGAACTGACAGAAAATTGAACCGTATGGAAGTCCGACAACCAAGAAATTAAAGAAAAAACATACATCCAACCGGTAGGAGGGGCAGAGAGGACTCGAGTGGAGGGGTGGTGGCTGGCTGATCAGGGAAAGGTGCAGCTGGCCAGGAGAGGTGGCGGCTGCGAACCGGGCATCCCACTCCCTTGTGAGGATAAACCGGGAGGAACAGCTGGGGAGCGAGACAGACCCCGCAACCCAGAGCTCCAGCTTGGGGGAAATAAAGCCTCAAAGCCTCTGATTGAAAACTCCTGTGGGGGTTGAGGCAGCAGCAGAGGGAGAAACTGCCAGCCTCACAGGAGAGCTCGTTGGAGAGACCCACAGGGTCCTAGAGCATACATAAGCCCTCCTACCAGGAATCGGCACCAGAATCAGCACCAGAAGGGCCCAATTTGACTGTGGGTAGTGCGGAAAGTCACTGAAAATCGGCAGAGAGCAGAACAAGCACCATTGTTCCCTCTCGGACCCCTCCCCCACAAACAGGGTCTCAACGCAGCGACGTGGTTGCCCCACCCTGGTGAACACCTAAGGCTCTGCCCCTTACTATGTAACAGGCGCACCAAGACAACAAAAATGGCCCAAATGAAAAATAGATCAAAGCTCCAGAAAAAAAATACAACTAAGTGACGAAGAGATAGCCAACCTATCAGATGCACAGTTCAAAACACTGGTAATCAGGATGCTCACAGACTTGGTTGAATTTGGTCACAAATTAGATGAACAAATGAAGGATACAATAAGGGAAATGAAGGAAAATGTACCGGGAACCAACAGTGATGGGAAGAAAAAGCAGGACTCAGATCAATGGTGTGGACCAGAAGGAAGAAAGAAACATTCAAGCACAACACAACGAAGAAACAAGAATTCAAAAAAATGAGAAGAGGCTTAGGAACCTCCAGGATGTCTTTAAACGTTCCAGTGCCCGAATCATAGGGGTGCCAGAAAGAGAAGAGGAAGAGAAAGAAATTGAAAACTTATTTGAACAAATAATGGAGAACTTCCCTACTTTGGCAAAGAAAATAGACTTCTAGGGAGTCCCAGAAGCCCAGAGAGTCCCAAAGAAGTTGGACCCAAGGAGAAACACACCAAGGCACATCATAATTACATTAGCCAAGATGAAAGATAAGGAATCTTAAAAGCAGCAAGAGAAAAGGAGACAGTTACCTACAAATGAATGCCCATCAGACTGTCAGCTGATTTCTCCAAAGAAACCTTACAGGCAAGAAGGGGCTGGCAAGAAGTATTCCAAGTCATGAAAGGCAAGGACCTACATCCAAGATTACTCTATCCAGCAAAGCTTTCATTTAGAATGGAAGGGCAGATAAAATGCTTCCCAGATAGGGTCAAGTTCAAGGAGTTCATCATCACCAAGCCCTTATTATATGAAATGTTAAAGGGACTTATCTAAGAAAAAGATAAAAAATAGGAACAGTAAAATGACAACAAACTCACAGTTATTAACAACTGAACCTAAAACAAAAACAAAAACAAACTAAGCAAGCAACTAGAACAGGAACAGAATCACAGAAATGGAGATCACACGGAGGGTTATCATCAGGGGTGTGGGTGGGGGAGAGAGGGGGAAAAGATACAGGGAATAAGAAGCATAAATGGTAGGTAGAAGATA
>VMDR010017782.1:0-19758 GCA_007922815.1 Macrotus californicus
GGACAAGGAAGATGTACTAAATTCAACAAACCACAGCATTGCTTGAATAGAGCCCCAGGTTATGTCTACGCTGTGGGCGTGATCTATATGCCTTGTACTAATTCTAGGCCTGCCTCTGATGTTAGCTAGATGCATGACCTCTGTGATTTTGCCTGGGCCAGGCCTCTTTCAGGAAGGAAAAGAGAGGTTATATTGATGCAGAGAAAGGGAGCATGATCTGATCGTTAATGTGACTTTGTGCTAAACTGAAAATCGCACTCTCCAAAAACCCAGTTAGAGAGCATCCTATCTCAAGAAAGGTTCATTGCCATCTTCGGAGAAAGGGCACATCAACTGTGATCATAAGGAAGGGCTGTCACAAGACAAACTGGTCCAGAGAACAAAGATGGCCTATCTGACCCTGACTGAGATCAAGGGCCACTATGAAACAAGGCATCAGAGTTGCCTCTGTCCTCATTTCGTTGGTAGCATTCCAGTTAAGTGCTTTCTTAAAAATAATAAGGTAGTGCTTTTTAATCAATTCATTTTTCCAGTTTGTAGGCTTGTCACTACGTAGGCTTTTGGGAAAGCTGTCCCATATTCTCAAAATACAACATTCCAGGAAAAATTACTCACTAATGCTGCTCTCATAAGTAAATTACTAAGACTTTACAAATGAACATCAAGACAAGCAATAGAGGTTTGAAGCAAGATCACTTATTTTATTTGTTGCAACTCTGTGGCTGTTTGCCAAGATATTTTTAACAGGGAACTCTAGAATTTGCCAGAGTTAAAAACGTCTGGGCTTATTTGATTCTTTCACAGAGAAGATAAATAGCCACCAAGACAGCTGGAAACGCGTCTCACTACATAAAGGAGTGAGCAGGGGAGAGAGAACGCCTCCGGGCTCCGAGAACAGGCCAGATCTCAGGTTGCTGACTTAACAGCATCAGGCCATCGAACCACCAGTGAAAGTCTGCATGTGAGTTGCAACACTAGGAATCACACCACGTCCCACAGCTGAAGCAACTTGTACCCACATGGGGACTGTCCCTGGGTGGCATGGTCTGTCACGCTGCTCAGGGCCCACAGAGCTGTAGCAGAAAGTGCTAGGTGTGAGCTCCTTTGCTCTTTGGTGCTTCAAGTAACCAAAGCACCAGATCTATGTGTCACTTTGAGGTGGACAGTGCCACACACTAAGCCTTCGAATTGCTTGTAGAGCATTTTAAACAGACCGCATTTAAGTACACTGTGCTCTGAAAATTTGTTTCGAAGGATGGTTTTTTAAAAGCCTTTGGATATTTGAAGCAATGTTTGAGCCCCTGTTTAACAGACAAATATTTGCTAGTATAGAATCTTCAAACTAAGATTGTGTCTGTACGTCAGGCCTGGGGCACAATGCTTTACCTACGTTTTCTCATTTATTCTTTACAACAGCCCTAGGAAGTACGTGGTATCATTATGCAGGTTTTGCAGACATGAGGAGAACAGAAAACTGGGGCTAAGAAAGATTGACTTGGCTAAGTCACACAGCAAGGAGGCGGCTGAGCTCCCACCCAAGCTCTGGCCACCTGACCCTATGCCCTGTCTACGAGGCTGACATTGCCATTGTCAGCAAAGACTAGCATTAGTGAGACCATAAAAGCAACACAAGATGTGAAATAGCCAGGCATAGACGTAACCCAAAAATGCATGGGGCATATAAAAAGGAATTGTTTAGATTTTAATTGAGGGACATAAAAGAGTTAAACAAATGGAGAGAGACATACTGTGTTCCTGAATGCAAGATTCAACCATATAAAAATTATCGTTTTCAATTCGACCTGTGTCTTAAACATCCCGATGAACGTCCCATCTGGAAGAACATCTATGCATAAAGAGCCCGGACAGTTCTCAGAGAAGGAAAGAGAGCAGTTGTGAGACAGGGGACAGGGGCCGGATTTGCAGGGAACATGCTCCAATAAAAAGCTTTGTACTCCCAGAACCAAATAAGAATCATTAATAGAATAGAATTGGATAATAAAAAGTAGGTTCAGGTGTATGTAAACCTTTAATATAGTATAAATGTAGCCTTTCATAGTAAGTGGTTATTCAATAAATAGTCTTGGGACAGCTAACATTTGAGAGGGATATTTAGAACTCTACCTAATATTTTAGGTTTAAATAGACCCCAGATAAATTTAAACGTTAAAAATAAAGAAAATTTCAGGAAAATGTAGGTCAATATTATAACTTTAAGGTGGGGACTGGTGTGAAACCCTGACACACAGAAACCATATCAGAAAATGATCAACTGCATTAAAAACTCAAATTTTCTGTACTTCAAACACCACAAGACATAAAATCAGGAGGAAAATGACAAACTTGAGAAATCCATATGATGAACAGAAATATTATTATTAATACACAAACTAATACAAAATAATTGTCCCATTTTAAATATGAGCAAATAATATTGATAAGCAATCCAGAAAACAAAGAAATTAAAATTATTGATAGAGCTTTGAAAAACACTTGTTCTTCCTAGTAATAAAAAATAATAATATAAAGTAAAAGTAAATACTATAATAGTTTCACTGTTAGATTCACAAAAAAAGTGAAAATAATAATATCCAGTATTGGAGAGGACAAGGGGAAATGTAGATTTCTCTAAAGTAAAGTGCTGGAGGAAGGTAAATTGAACAAAATTTCTAGGGAAGAGGGCAATTTGATAGCAGGCTAGTCAAGCTTTAACATTTCATACATTTTCACCCAGCAATTCCTCTTGAAGATATTTATGCAAAGGTTAGTCATTGGAAGTGTGCAGCAATTTTATAATATTGAAAATAGCCTAAATATTTAACAATAAAGATATGGGTTTAAACATTTTTTTTGGTCTCATGAGTTAATGAATTCCCTGTAGCCAAGAAAAAGATATTTTATATTTATTAACAGGAAAGATGTCTATATGTGAATCAAAGTGAGTAATGCAGAGTATCACACAATATACATAATATGATCCCACTGTGTGCAAAAAGAATATGTCATTATTACAGAAAAAAGTTTGGAAGAGCATGTAGCAAAATGTTAACTGTAGTGAGATCGTTAGTATTTTTAAAGTGATTTTTAAAAGATTTATTTATTTTTTAGAGAAAGGGGAGGGCAGGGAGAAAGAGAGGGAGAGAAACATTGATGTGAGAGAGAAACATCAATCGGTTGCCTCTCACACACCCCCAACTGGGGACCTGGCCCAAGACACAGCCATGTGCCCTGACTAGGAATCAAACCTGCGACTTTTGGTTCGGAGGTGCACTCAACCCACTGAGCCACGCCAGCCAGGGCAAGATTGTTAGTATTCTTGTTTTTGCTTATTTGCACTTTCTGGTTTTCAACAATGAATATGGATTGCTGTTATTTAATTAATTTAAAAAGGTACTTGTATTATGACTGCTAGACACAGGTCAGTGCCACAGATGAAGGGAACACTGCCTGTTCCCACTCAGCTCTGTGCTATGCTCTGCTCAGAGGGGCGGAAACTTCAAGGTAAAACCACAAAAGTAGAACATGGAATTCAGAACCTTATGCTCTGTAGAGATGAACTCTGGATCTTCGAAATATTATCTTGTTACCGCCCAACTTCCAAGAAATGGCACCTCCTTGCCCAGTTTAAGAGTTGTTCCAAGTGACTTATGTGAGGTGGATTGTTACATCTACTCTTCGGATTAAAAAAAAAATGTGTCTTAGTTTTCAATTCAGTTTCCACATTGAATACGTTTTGCTACAGAAGTTGTCCTTTTGACAATGTTGGTCTTCCCTTTTCCCATTGTTTGTCCCTCCTTATCACAGCTTCTTCCTCATCTCCATCACACACACACACACACACACACACACACACACACACACACACACACACTCTGCTCCCCTCCCTTTTCACGAGTGTAGTTGCTTCAGAGTCCTCTTTGGAAACACGTGGGGTTCCACTGGGCAGGAGAGCCCTGACGGAGGAGTGAGAAGAACAGAGTCCATTGTGGACTAGACATGCTTATGAGCTAAGAAGACACCAGCTGGTATTGATTATTATCACTCAGGCCCTTCCTTGGAGGCAGAGGTCCCTTCAGGTGGAGGTGTGCTGGGATTTGAGTGAAGGGGCACCAAACTAGAAAGAGATGCAGCTGGGAGGTAGGGCAGCCTGCCTTCCAGGAGACCTGAGCGGTGGCACAGTCCAGCTGGGAAAAAGCTGCAGAGCCAGATTGTGGCAAAGCCAGCCAAGTTAGAAACAAAAGCACAAGTTAGCCAGCCAGCATGGTCATGTCCAAATACCACGTCCATAATTTATGTCTACGCACACCCCAGAGTGCCTGATGACTGGACTCTAAATGACACCGAGAAGGCATCTCCAGATCCCGTGGATATGAACACAATGGGCTTTTGAAAACAAGCCAGGGTCACAGACTCTTCAGGGAAAACAACACATGGAAATTTTTTAAAAGGGGAGAAAAAGGCAATTTGGCATTTATTCATAGAGAATGGGATTAGATTTAATTAAAGGGGGGGATCCCCGACTCCATCTGGTTTGTTCCACGTCGGCACTAGGGGAGCGTATTAGGGCAACAGTTAGGGATTACTTCTTGGCCTTCATGGATTTTCTTCTCAGGGATCAAATGTAAAATCCAAACAGACCTTTGTTTGGGAAATGGTAAGCTGGACGCTGCTGGCTTCCTGACTGTTTATGTTCTCTCGGTTCGCCTCTGTAGTGGAGTGACCAGCTCTCAGTAGCTTCTTGGAAATACACTCTCGTTCTGTTTTTCACAGTGACAACGAATCCTAAAACTGAATGGGGCTAAAGTTTTCCAAGAGAAGCAGCTCCAGAGGGAGCCTACAGGGCCTGCCAACAGAGGATGAAGAAGATACAAATTTAATTAATTTCAAGTCAACATAGACACAAGAATCTCCCCCTGTCTCTTCCAACGCCCACTCTTCCTAATGATGGCATCACCTGTACTTGGAAGAATGTGCTATTGAGAAGTCCAAGGAAAATGCCTGGCTGACATCCATCGTTGAGGGTGGAGGAGCCCTATGATACCTTGGCCTGGGCCAAGCTCTCGCTGACGCACTCACTCGGCCCTGCTCTCTGCTCTCGGCGGCGTCCCTGTAACCTTTCTGCTTCATTCCTCAGGGTTCAAATCAGGAAGCTGTTTTATCTATGGTTTCCTTGTGGGTCACGTTGTTACCTAATTAGCTTTGGATAATTTCCTCTGAGTAGTCCAGTGCTTTGATAGGTCACCTGCATCTGGCAGGACCTTTTCTCAAGGTGAGTCAAACCATGCAAGTGTTTTACTATACATACCAGGCCAGAGGTCGACAAGGTCCTTTCTGCCAAGAAGACATAGGGAGAGCCCACAGTGCTGAGATGTTGGGTGACTTGTAGACCCCCGTTGGCCACATCCAGTCACTCTTGGGAACTTCTCCGAGGAAGAGGACTCTCCAATGAGAGAGCAAATGTTTCTTTCTCAGCTTAAATCAGCTACTTGTTCACGTTTCCCCAAAACTCATTCTTGTTCTCGCTACAGCTCCCTGGCATGTAGGCGGGTAGGGAGTGTGGGTAGGTGGGGGTCATCTGTCACCCTTGTATTGTATGTCTCTGAGATCTTTAAGGTCACTTGAAACAAACAAAAGGGGAATAGGAAATATCTGCGCCTGTGGCAGATGTCACTCACCACCTCAGGAGTCTTTCTTGCAAAGTTGGAACAAGCCTCAGGTCGTCCTTGACGCAGCTCTCCAGGTTGCTATCAGCCCATCAGAGATGACATCCTCTGCACTTTCTACGCGACCTGTGTTGACATCCTTGCGCTAGAGGCAATGGTGCAGCCTGCAGAAGGGCCTGTTTCTCTCCCCCAGTCACGCAAAATTGATCTCCACGTAATCCTTGATTTTCAAATTCTGACCTTTAAAGCAATCTAGCAAATGGGAACTCCTCAGGTCTTCTACGACACCTGATATTGTATTCCAGAAAAGAAACAAAGAATAAAAAGCTTTACTTATTTTACTCCTCACATGTAAACTGAAGGAAGAGGAGGTTTACCAAACATGTGCTGCTGAATTTTGGGTCTTGTGTTTTAAAGGCTGCCTTTAATGCATAACAGAAACTGGCCCCTCCTCCCTTTCTGAATCCAGTGAACTGTACTTGCCTTCTGAACTAAGCTCATACTTTTGAATGCAGGATCCCAAATCAGGGAGGTCTTTCCTCACAGTGCAAGGTGCACTGAGATTGTTCAGCCGCTGCTGCTGTGCTATCCTGTGCTGCATAGAGCTCTGGCAGAAGGCACCTTCATGGCATCTAACTTCAACAGATGTCTCTGTCATGTTCCCTTTGGGACATCCTAACATGCCAGTTTTGTTTCCAGTGCTGGTGTACATATTCATATCCAACTTGTGGTCCACGGTGACTCTCAGATCTTCATGCCAAAATTGCCTCTTTCTGAATCACCATTCTGCCTATTTGGTTACTTTGAGTACGTTCCTCATCAACATTGGCTCTCAGAAGAGTCTCAGTTCTTTCTCCCTCTGGGTAGCTAAGATTCCAGCTGAACACTTTGACCTGTAAACTCCACCCAACCCAATCAAATAATGGACTTTAGATGTTCTGAGAAGCTTAAGAGTCTTGGCATCTCATTTGATGAAGCAATATTTTATATGATAAAGATGTTCTTACTCAGTATTTAAAATAACTTCAAATTCCAGAAGAAGCCAAACTTTAGCAACAAGTCATTGAGTTTATAGCTGAAAAACACACTAACTTCTATAATTGTACACTGTACAAGGCTCTTCTTAAAATCACAGGTAATTCTGACAGGACATGTGAAGTGCGTGTGGGTCAGAAGAGCCAAGGGCCACTTCTAGTGCCCTGTGGGTTTATTACTATTCCAATCGGTAGGCATCATAGATTCATGACAATTAAAAAAAAAAATTTTAAACCCGAACTTAATTTTATGTTTCAGATTGTTAGTAAAAAAATCTCATTAATTTTTCCAAATTAGGTACCTAATCAGAGCAAAATCTGACTTTAGAATATTGAAAAGATATATATTTTGTTGCATTTCTGTACACTTTCAGCACCCCAGGTTAACAACATTGCCTGGTTGACTCCTCAGGAAACTTGTTTTACTAAGTATGTAAAAATAGCTACTTAACTCAGTCACGTGACTTCTCTCCCTGGGAAGGCCACTGTCCCCGAACACGAGCACACAGTGAGGGTCGGCCTTGCCACCCACGGGTGACAGATGCCTCTATGAACACCCTTGTAGCTCTAGCAATGCAAATAGGTTCTTTAAAAAATATTTTGTCTATTCTTTTATTTTGGTTGTTTAAACCATCCATTTTCACCAGCTCTGAGAGAAGGCCCTATACTGAGTAAACATAAAATGTAGACGCTGATTTCAGCCTCTGTCAGAATTAGTGCTAATTCTGAATATGGTGAAGTGATAACACAGGGTTTCATATTGAGAGGACACCGCCAAAATTCTCAGTGTGGGTAAAAGATTGAAATTTAAAATTTAAAAAATTTACACATGATACTTTTTCACACTCAGAAGATACTCAGGATAAATTCTCAGGTTTCCATTTAATATCTCCAGTAGGCAGTCGAGAGTAGACTCACTCACAGATTATTATTTTTTATCTTACAATAAGCAGAAGAATCACTGTATATTAGTTGGAATGGAATTAGTCAAATTGGTTATTAATAATTTCAGAACCCAAACAACCAATAATAATAATTATAATAGTTGTTATTATTATTATATCTTTATTACTATTAATATTATTATTATCTCTTTGACCTTGCCTTGATACTGCCTTGTCTAGCACCAAAATTTTATTTTCCTCCTAGTCCTTTTGGGGGAGGTTATTTGTAGATAACTGGTGGGTTTTTTTTGTTTTGTTTTTGCCCTACTACCTTTTCTAAATAATATATTATGTTCATGAGTGAGAAATCCATACAATTATATAAAATAAAACTTTTTTTTACCAACTCTATAGATGTCAGCTTTTTTGAAATGATCATTTAAGAAGTTAAATTCCTAAACCGAAGCGCTTACGATCCCATGAATACTCTGATTTCAGTTCTGTACAAGTTTGGGAATGCAATACTGAGCCGTTTGAGACCACCAAAGGTGGATGTGCTCTTTCTGCAGCTGAACTTCAGGCACAGAGGGCTCCGTGAATCAGACCTGCTGAGCTCACGTCACATTGTCATCACTGGCCTTTGGGACTTCCTAAGTTAGTAGTTGGACATTTTACAAAAAGCATATTCTTCACACTTTTCACTTCTTTGGTCAGCATCGATGGTCTAAAACGAATGGGTTGTGGGTACGGCAGACAGTAAGCAACATGTAAATATCACTGAGCATAATCGCTGTATTACTCTGACTTAGGTGAAACCCCTGAAATTATAAATAACATCAAGAACATGTGAAAATTCTGCAAAGTTTAATAAATGCCATTTTAGAAAGAGTAGGTAGGGATTGTAGTGAATCAACAAGTTAAATAATCTGGTAGATCAGTAATAAGTTAGTATGTGTGCATCTTGCTTTTAAAGTTAAGTGAGAATATCCCTGGCTGGCGTGGCTCAGTGGATTGAGTGCCCATCTGTGAACTGCAAGGTCACCAGTTTAATTCCCAGGCAGGGCACATGCCTGGGTTGCAGGCTGGGTCCCCAGTTGGGGTCATGCAAGAGGCAACTGACCGATGTGTACATCGATGTTTCTCTCCCCGTCTCCCACCCTCTCTTCCACTCTCCCTAAAAAATAAATTAATAAAATCTTTCAAGTTAAGTAAGAATAATGTGAAAAACAAACCTGACTGTATTAGACTCTCTCATTGTAGGAGCAATGTAGAGTATTTCCTCGGGATATCAGTAAGGTCATCAGATGCCATGTTTGTCACTTGGCTTCTGTCCCAGCAACATACAAACTCGACTTTGTAAGCCTCGTGTAAGAAATGGGCCCATTGCTACTGATTAGCACTGATTTGCAAAACTGTCAAAGGTTTAAGATTGAAGGCTTTAGGTTTTTTCCTCCTAACTTGCATGCTGAAAATAACGTCTATAACAATACTCCCCCTTTATGACTTAGGGCTTTGTGGGTGTCGGGTGTGCATGTGTGTATATGTGTAAGTTATTCAGTTCTCAGTTGCATGAGTTTTCATAGTAAATAAGTATATGCATGTTTGTATGCTAAGTCACTCATTCAGTAGTGAGAGACTGAAAAAGTATTTCTAGATTTAATTAAAAAATAGCCATAAGGGAAAAATGGGGACAACTGTAATTGCACAATTAAAAAAAAAAAGCAAAGCACTAGGAGATAGGAGGGAAAATAGGAGGGTTAATGTGTATCAGTATTTAGAACAACGTTTATTTGAAGGAAGGGAAGATATTTGTTTACTGAAATGCTGGCTGATTGCTAAGAGTAAAGGAGTGAATTTTGCATCCTTTGAAAGGAAACTTATTTGAACCTCTCTGACTATAAAAAAGAGGATTTTTGCCTTCATAACCTCACTCTTTGACCCATTTACCTCTTTAAAAAACAACAAAACAATGTCAATCCAAAAAGTTCTTATGGAATTGGACCCATTTTTACAACAAAACTGTCCAGACTAGAAATTAATTGGATTTTCTGTATATCTAAAAGATACCATTGCACATTCTTGTCTTTTTTCTTCCTTACAAAATATTTCTAAATCGAGGGATGAAATTTTAATTATCTATGGCAATGTAATTAAAAAATACTTTTAGTAAAAAATAGGAAGTGCTTAGAGATAAAATCTTCTCTTTGCTCACTTTTCTTCATGCCTTTGGTCCTAATTTCTTTTCTCACACCTTGGCATTACAACAGAGCGAGGCAGACTGGCAGGTGCACAACACGCAGATGATATGAAGACTTCCTTGAATAAGGATATGTTCTTGCAGGTCACAAAAACCAGTTAGCACCTTGACAAACAATAGGCAGAAAGATTGCTCCTCATGGGACCAGCTGGTTAGTTGTGGCATTGACATACCTCTTGAGTCTGCAGCAGTGTGTATGTCCCTCCCTGTTTTAGTGGGAACAACTAAGTGACTAAGGTGCTGGGTCCAATCAGCCTGGAGCCCACAGCGGAGACAGTCATCTTGATCAGCATTTATTGTGTGTACCAGATGCTGTACCAGCCTCGGATGCTAGAGACACAAAATTGAATTGTTTTACCCAAGGCTGGCTTTTTCTCGCACATGAAAGAGCACAGAGGTAAGCTGGTGTGGCAGCTCTGGGGTCACCTGGGACCTGGGCTCCAACTACATCCTCCCCACCTCCGTTAGGGCAGAGCTGCCTTCTTCAGGGTCGCCCCACGATCCCGCATGGCTCTCTGGCTCCAGGGTGATATTCATGGGAAGGAGAAAGAGGGAGCCAGCGTGGGGATGAGCCTCCCAACTAGGTCAGCCACCTGCCCGATGAAATAACAGCCTACATCTCGCTGGCTAGCCTATCTACAAGGCAGCGAGGAACTGTGGTTTCCCTGGTTTGGGGTGTCATCACACTCAACAGTCAAGGTTCTGTTTCTCAAAGCTGTGAAAAATTATTAGGTGCCTCATGAGGTAGCATTTGTGGCCAAGCGGTGCTGAGCACTTAACGTATGTCATCTCATTTTAACCCTCAGAATGTACTTGGAAAGTAGGTTTAGAGAGCTGATACATGTCTCCCCAATTCCAAAACACTTATATTTATTTTTTAAGGATTTTATTTATTTAATTTCTAGAGAGAGGGGAAGGGAAGAAGAAAGAGAGAGAGAGAAAATTCGATGTGAGAAACATCAATTGGTTGCCTGTTGCACACCCCCAACTGGGGGCCGAACACACAACCCAGGCATGTGCCCTGACTGAGACTTGAACTGGTGACCTTTCGGTTTGTGGAATGATGCCCAACCAACTGAGCCACATCAGTCAGGGCCCGAGCACATACCTTTAAATTACCATGCCACACTGCCTCCCCAGTAACAAGCGATAGGAAAATATTTAAGAAGGTGGGTACAGCCTGAGATAAGCAGAAGATGCAGGATGACGGTGAAGGCTGGACCCTAAGGGCAGTGGGAATGGTATAGCATGCTGAGAAAAAAGCCAGGGCTTGGAATGGGGGTGATAAGGAAAACTCGAGTTTCTGGACCAAGACGCTGGCAAGGGTTTGGTTACTGGGCAAAAAAATAGAATCCCCATTTCCTGGAGCTAAAGCCAACAGAACAGTAGATAAACTCTTTAGCAGCTGTGCTCTGCAATGAGACGCATGCCCAGATACACTCAGGGACAGGTGTTTAGTGCTAGAATTTGGAAGATTTTTTTTTTCAATTTAAGAATGCTAATTTGTATTTTTTAAACTTAGTTTTTATTGTTGACATGATTACAGATGTCTCCCATTTCTCCCTTTTGCCCCCCTCCTCTCAGTGTCCCCCCACCCCGCCCTACCCTTCATCACATTGTTGTCTATGCACATGGACTTTGCATATATGCATAGTTTAAAGTAGCCTGCAATATCAGCTCTCTCACAGCCATAGTCACTCTGCCTTTCAGAATTGCCAGGCCTAGCATATACGGAGGACTTGTGTGCGAGAGGAAGAGCAGCATGGTTTGGGGTTCAGCCTGAGTTCAAGAGGCCCACCTCTGGATGCATCCATGCTTCCCAAAAGAGAAAATTTGATTGGATCAGTGTTTCGGTCATTAGCTGCTACCCAACAAACCACCTCAAAATTTAGTAACTTGATACAGTGACCATCATTTATTTTGCTCATAAATCTGCCGTGTGGATGGGGTTGAGTGGGAATGGCTCATCCATCTTCCACATGGCACCAGCTGGGCACCTCAATTGGGGCTGGGGGTTTACTTTCAGATAGCTCACTCACATGCCTGGCAAGTGCCAGCTGTTCGTTTGGACCCCAGCAGGTATATGGGCCAGGGCCTTAGCTCCTACCACACAGATCTCTCCATGCTCTTCTTGGGCTTCCACATAGCATGGTAGCTGGGTTCCAAAAGCAAGTATCTCAAGAGAACAAAGTGAGAGTACATGGCATTTTTGTAAGCTAGACAGAAGTCACATACAATCACATCTGGCATGCTCTGTTGTTTGAGACAGTCACAAAACTCAAGGGGGAGAAGACAGAAACCCTGCCATCTAATGCAAGGGGCATCAAGGACACACTGTGAGGAGAGCAAGTAGGGTAGGAGGTATGTTACCAGCATCTTTGGAAAATACAATCTGCCAGAAGTGGAGTGGCCCCATGCAAAATGGAGGAAATATATTAGGCAGTTTCATGTCAAGTGTCCTTGGGGGATATTTGACCTCCCTTGAGTCCAGTGCCTGTGCGGCTGTCTTTGACTTGGACACACATCCCTGGTCCAGTCATTTTTGGTAGGTGGTAGAACCAATCTCACCCACTACCCGAGGCAGGATCCACGGCACAGAACAAGCTGTGGATACATCAGACACACAGAAATCTATGTACATGAGGTTATAATGGGACCAGATAGAGTCTGAGCACCTTGAGGACAGGGATGAAAAAGTTTTAGCATCTCTGTATCCTGAACAGTGTTTGGCACGAGCAGATGCTCAATAATCATAGGAAAACCAATCACCTGCTGAGTTAAGGTTGCTGTGTTACTCTTACTCAAGTACCTAATTAGTCTTCATTTTCAGTGAAAGCAGGACCTAGATAGAGAATTGTTCATTTTCCATCACCATTTTCTCCCCACTTCTCGGTTTAATTATGTTTTTTTCACCTTCCATCTAATGGATTCTGATAGCATCCTTTATCCCTATTTGAAATTGTCCTATTGTATGTGCATTTTATTTTTAGCTACCTTAGATCCAATCTGGAAGGACACAGAAAACAACATAATTGAACTAACTAGCAAATGGAGGTGGAGGAGATCAAGTGGTCCTGATGTGGAGGGTGGGCAACACCCGGGAAGCCGCCCAGCTACCCACAGACACCCTCCCAGCAGCACTTTCTGGCTTAGCTCTGAGCTTCTCTTCTTTGTTTTTTGGAGAGTCCATGGAGAAAAGAAATACAAGTTTTATCAATAAAAAATGTAAATCGTCTATTCTAGGCGATGATACAAGCACAAGAGGCAGATTGTTTCTTCTCTGGGCAGGAAATGTCTCTATCTTGTTACAGGTGGTGACTGCTGACTTTCTATCCCACGGGACTGTGCCTTTCTGTGCATAGCCCATCCGGGCCATTCCACATGGGCCTCCACCCTCCCTAACACCCTACCTGCTGTCTTCAGGGATAGATAGATCTGGGGATGCAGCCACATGAATTAATGTCAAGATTTGTTTTCTGAGTGGGGCTGGAGCATGAGCAAGGAGAGCCCACCCGGTGGGCTGGGGGGAGTAGGGAGAACATGAGAAAACATTCATAGGGAGTTTTCTGCTAAGACAGGAGAAACCAAGATTAGCTGTGAAGACCAAAGAGCAGGAGAGGAGCAACATCTGAGATATTATACAGAATAGAGGCAGGAGTTAGACAGGAGCAGCCTAGAGAGTGTTGGGAATGAGGTGAGGAGGGTCCTGGTCATTTCCACAGTGGAGCTGAGCTATCCAAAGCCTGCCTTGATGGCCACTGGAGGCACAGGGAACAGGGGTCCGCCTGGCCTAATGGTGGAAGTGGGGGAAGGACACTGGATAACCAACACCTTCCCTTTGTCAGAGTAGAGTCCATCCTGCCTGTGAAGTTGGGAAACCCAGCTCTAGAGAGACAGCAGGTGTTACAGAGCCTGGGCTAGGACTCATGCTTTCACAGCACTGGGGCACAGGTCCGACTGTGGTCAGCGCTGTGGGGCTGTGGGGAGCTAACTGGGTCACCTGAGGTAGAGCACAAGCCGCCTCCACCTTTGGCCAGATCCTCAGGAGGTAATACGAGGCATGGACCAGGCAAGGTCCCATACTTTCCCTTAAACAAGTAAAAAATATATGTATAGCCTAAATAAATATGCTCCTCCTAATTTTTTCTCCTTAAATGTATTATCGGTGTGTTTGTTTAAATAAGACACCTGGTTCCAGTGAGAATATGTCCAACTCAGACTAACCCAGACCAAAAGAAACATATGACCTCATGTAACCAAACTGGACAAGGGCAGGAAGTTGCTGCCCTCGGGGACAGCCAGGCCAGGGACTCAAACACAACAAGGCCCCTTCAGTTTTTGTCCTTCCTTCATTCTGAACCCATCTTTCCCCATAAGGCAGGGAGCCCATCTTTCTATCTTTGTCATCAAAGTACAAGGGAATCTCTTTCCTTGAATCAAATTAAGAAATGTCTCCCAGAAAGAATTAGATTACACAGTCTGGATTTTATGTCTAACCTTATGAAAACGGGTATCGGGGCTGACATTGGTCTCCATGGCCACAGGTGTGTGTGGGTGAGTGTGGTTGGTTGGCCAGGTAGGTGGGTGGGGATTTGATTAGTTGGTTGGTTGGTTGGTTGGTTGGCTGTGGGTAAGAGGATGAGGGTGGGGCAGTGAGCAGTTTCTGGGGAATCAGTGTTATGACTAGATGCTGGACTCTTGAGACCAAGTCCACAATTATCCACCACTATGAACATTCCTCTTTCCCAGTCTACTTACCCACATTCCGAGACTCAGAACTCCAGAATGGGCCAGGTTCTCAGGATGGTGAATTTACTTATGCTTTTCATTTCCTTCTTGTGTATTTTTAATATTTTCTAAATGTTCCATAGTAAATATGTATTACCTTTCACTATATGTTAAGCAATGGAGTGGGTATGTTTTCATTAACCAATGCAGAAATAACCAATATTAGGAAAAAATCCTAATTTTAGGTCTAATGTTCTTGCAGCATAAATGTCTTTTGAAACTTACTTGCAAAGCTGAATAAATATACAGAGTCCAGCACAAATAATGCCCCCTTTTTTATTACAAAATCATAAGCATGTAATTCTGTAACATAACAGCATCACACTCAAGCACACCACATGACATTTTAGGTGAAATGTTCAAAATAAAACTGTAAGTTCTTATACCCACGTTATTACCCTACCAACCACACTCAAGCAGGTGTTACTTCTGCTGAACCCTGAATTTAGGTGTGTGTGACTAGGACCATTTTTGTAGGAAGAAGAAAGGGTTCTGAAAAGAGAGGTAAGAAGCCCTCAAAAACTTGCTTCGCAGTGGGGAATATGCAGTTTTTTTTCTACACACTTTCCTGTGACCCACCCTGAACTTGGGCACACTTCACCCATTTCCACTCTGGGCCTGTGGGAGAAGCAGGGCAGTTTCTGGTCCTCTGTATTTACCTCGTGGGTCACATCACCATTAAGGACAGGAGCAGAGAGCATTAAGGTGGTTGTCAAGACCCTGAGAAGCTCAGTGAGAACAAGAAAAGATCTTCTCTTCCCATAAAGCATAATGTCTAAGCACTTGGGTTCTTTTCCTTTCTTACTGTAAGGGTCACTGAACATTAAAGACAAATTTGAAGAGCAAAAATATCCTCCATTTTAAATCCTCTTCCTTATGCACTTCTGTAGTTGCCAAAGTTTATACAATTGATACGTACATCTTTCAATGAGTAAAAAATTATTGGAAATAAAGTCCATTTAAATCCGCGCCCCCAGAGTGTTTTGGAGTCTCCATCTACCTCTTTCTAAGAAAGGGAAAGTAAGAAGAGGGCTGGGAGTAGACCTCAGTGTGCGGTCACATAGGGTGACTTCCTCAAGCAGCGCAGGGGGTGCATGGTTTCCTGAAAGAGCAGAAGCATTATCAGCTGCTATTGGAGGGCTTAGAAGGGTCAGTGGGAGAGGAAGCCAGTCAGAAATCCTGAATAGAGAATACACTAGAAGGCTTCCCTGAAGATGCCACTGGGATCCATCCATTCATTCAGCAAACATTTGTTGAGTGCCTTCTCTGCACCAGGAATTAAAGATAGGAAGGGGAGGCGGTAGCATTGAGAAGCCCAAAGCCGTCAACCACACAGGCTGAGTCTGAGCGCTGGCCATGCGTCTGTGGGCAGGGGACCTATCCTCTTGGAAGGTTTCTGGGAAAACCACATGAGTTGATCCATGCGAATGCTCTGAACCATATGTGGTGACAGTTGTATAGCGCTGTATGTTATGGTTTCTGCCCTTAAGTTCAGAGGCAGAAACTGCACAAACTGGAGATCTGTACAACAAGATGAAGGACCTGCCAGGTTCTTTTTGTTAAGATAGGGAGTTGTGGGAGGCTCCCCTGCTGAACAGCTTGTAGGAAATTATCCTGCCCAGGACTTGGACCCAAGGTGTCATTTTGTAGGTCACTGGGTCACAGGGGCATATATGTGCCTTCTCACATAGTGAGAGTCCTGAGTGGGAATGACTGGGTGATGATAAAGACTTTTACTGAGTACTTACTATGTAACAAGTACTTTTCTAAGTACTCACTTAACTCTCCACGTAGGTATGTTATCACCCCATGTTACAGATGAGGAAACTGAGGCATAGATAGTTAAGGTATTTTGCTCACTGTTGTCATACAGGTAATATGTGGTAGGGCTGGGATTTGAACCCAGGTAGTCTGTTTCCAAAATCAGCCTTCATGTTACCAGAGCCACCATGCAGTTATGCCATTTCATTGACCACAAAGAAATTGTGCAAAGTCTGACCCCAGGTGCTATGTGCCCACATATTTGAGTATCGTTTATTTGTTCCTTCAGTTTAAACTTACTGAGTCCCTTGCTGTAAGTAGGGCACAGTGGGAGACCTGTTGGCTACAGATAGGAAGCCAGGATCCTCCAGTCAAGCTGTTTCAGGAGATAAGGCTTGTGTCCAAATGTAGAGGGTAACAAGTTACTGGTGAGGAGTAGTTATAGGGCTCAGGGACACAGAGAAAGAAAGATGAATGGGTTGCAGAGAGCAGGCAAGACCTCAGGGAGAGAGGACTTGGAGCAGAGTCGTAAAGGACAGGAGCTTTTGACAAGTAGTCAATCAAGAGGGTGTCATTCCAGGTCTTAGGGGAGAGCGTGAGGAAAGGCATGGAAACCAGGAAGCACAGTGCAGTACAATGTGGCTGGGGCCCAGGGTATGTGAGGGAGTTTGGCAGGTGATGACAGCCGTACAGGAGGCCAGACGCCTTGAACTCTGGCTTGGGAAGTTGGATTTCATGTAGCAGGAAATGAGGAGCTCTTGAAGACTTTCTTTCTTTTTTAAAAAAATATATTTTATTGATTATGCTATTACAGTTGTCCCATTTTTCCCCCTTTATTCCCTTCTGTCCTGTGCACCCCCTCCCACCTGCATTCCCCCTCTTTAGTTCACGTCCATGGGTTATATATATGAGTTCTTTGGCTTCTACATTTCCTATACTATTCTTAACCTCCCCCTGTCTATCTTTTATCTATCATTTATGCTTCTTATTCCCTGTAACTTTTCCCCCTCTCTCCCCACCCACTCCCCTGCTGATAACCCTCCATGTGATCTCCATTTCTGTTCTTGTTCTAGTTGTCTGCTTAGTTTGTTTTTGTTTTAGGTTTGGTTGTTAATAACTGTGAGTTTGTTGTCATTTTACTGTTCATATTTTTTATCTTCTTTTTCTTAGATAAGTCCCTTTAACATTTCATATAATAAGGGCTTGGTGCTGATGAACTCCTTGAACTCCTTGAACTTCTCTGGGAAGCACTTTATCTGTTCTTCCATTCTAAATGATGGCTTTGCTGGAGAGAGTAATCTTGGATGTAGGTCCTTGCCTTTTATGACTTGGAATACTTCTTGCCAGCCCCTTCTTGCCTGTAAGGTTTCTTTTGAGAAATCAGCTGATAGTCTGATGGGCACTCCTTTGTAGGTTACTGTCTCCTTTTCTCTTGCTGCTTTTAAGATTCTCTCCTTATCTTTAATCTTGGGTAATGTAATTATGATGTACCTTGGTGTGTACCTCCTTGGGTCCAACTTCTTTGGGACTCTCTGAGCTTCCTGGACTCCCTGGAAGTTTATTTCTTTTGCCAGATTGGGGAAATTCTCCTTCATTATTTGTTCAAATAAGTTTTCAATTTCTTTCTTGTCCTCTTCTCCTTCCAGTACCCCTATGATTCAGATCCTGGAACGTTTAAAGACATCCTGGAGGTTACTAAGCCTCTCCTCATTTTTTTGAATTCTTGTTTCTTTATTCTGTTCTGGTTGAATGTTTCTTTCTTCTTTCTGGTCCACACTGTTGATTTGAGTCTTGGTTTCCTTCCCATCACTGTTGGTTTCCTGTACATTTTCCTTTATTTCACTTAGCATAGCCTTCATTTTTTCATCTAATTTATGACCAAATTCAACCAAGTCTGTGAGCATCCTGATTACCAGTGTTTTGAACTGTGCATCTGATAGGTTGGCTATCTCTTCGTCGCTTAGTTGTATTTTTTCTGATGCTTTGATCTGCTCTTTCATTTGGGCCATTTTTGTTGTCTTGGCACGCCTGTTACGTAGTAAGGGGCGGAGCCTTAGGTGTTCACCAGGGCAGGGCGGCCACGTCACTGCGTCGCTGCACGTCACTACGTCGCTGCGTTGTGACGCTGTTTGTGGGGGAGGGGACGGAGAGGGAACAATGCCGCTTGCTCCGCTCTCTGCTGGTTTTCAGTCACTTTCCCTGCTACCCACGATCAAGTTGGGCCCTTCTGGTGCTGATTCCTGTGTGGGTGAGCTTGTGTACATTCTGGGATCTGTGGGTCTCTCCAATAAGCTCTCCTGTGAGACTGAGAGTTTCTCCTGCTGCTGCCTCAACCCCCACAGGTGTTTTCAATCAGAGGTTTGAGGCTTTATTTCCCCGTGCTGGGACCCTGGGTTGCACGGTCTGTCTCACTCCCCAGGTGTTCCTCCTGGTTGCACTTGAGTGTGGGACCACCCAGTCCAAAATCTGCTGCCTCTCCTGGTCCGCCAGCCACCACCTCACCGTGAGTCCTCTCCACCCAGCTGCCCGTCTCCGCCCCTTCTACTGGTCTGGATGAATGTTTCTTCTTTAACTCCTTGGTTGTCAGATTTCCATACAGTTCGATTATCTGTCAGTTCTGGTTGTTTTTTGTTTTTAAATCTGTTGTTGTCCTTCTTTTGGTTGTGTGAGGAGGCAGTGTGTCTACCTATGCCTCCATCTTGGCTGGAAGTCTTCCTTCTCTTGGAGCTCTTGAAGACTTTCGAAAATGGGATTTGTTAGCGTGATCCCCAGTTCATGGAGGGTGAGTTTCAGGAAGAGAAGAGGGTAATAGGGAATGAGAGAACAGCAAAGGGAATTAAGAAGAGAAAAGAAATAGGGAGACGCCACAGATATGATCAGGTCTCTGCCCACCCTCTTGCCACTTAAAACCCTTCATATTGCTTCCCATTGATCTTAAAATGAAGCTGAAAGTCCTTAACAAGGTCTGGCCCTAGAGCTTTAGCCAACAGCCTTCTTTCATGGAACAGACCCTGCTCCTTCCTTACTCAGGCTTCTCACATGCTGTTTCCTCCACCTGCAGTGCTGCTCTGCCATCCCACACCCCTTCCCACTCTTTGTCACATGAGGCCCCACTCATCCTTCAGATTTCAGCTCAGTCAAAGACTTCTCCAGCCCCCATCGCATGTCCTCGGTCCTTTTGCTTTGCCTCTTTTGCTGCCATTGCAATTTTCCATGTGTTTGTGTGATTATTCAGCTAATGCTGGTCTTGATTATAAGCATCATGAGAACAGGTAAATGCTGGCCCCAAATTATAAGCATCAGGAGAATGGAGAAATATCTGTTTGGCTTACCCTTGTATCCTCAGCACCAAGCATCTTTTGAGATAACAT
>VMDR010017783.1:0-19774 GCA_007922815.1 Macrotus californicus
GTTGGTGGTCCTAGAAAATGTTCCAGTAATATTTAAAAGATTCTGTGTGCTGACTCATTTAGTTCTTCAAATGTGCTTTTCTTTCCAATTACTGACCCTTTCTAATGATTCTTGTTAAAAAACAGTTGAAAACTTATTTGAAAAAATAATGAAAGAAAACTTTTCTAATTTGGCAAAAGAAGTAGATGCACAAGTCGAGGAAGAACAGAGAATCCCAAACAAGTGAAACCCAGAGAGGGCCAAACCAAGACACATCATAAGTAAAATGCCAAAGGTCAAAGATAAAGAGCATCTGAAAAGCAGGAAGAGGAAAGCAGAGAGTTACCTATAAAGGAGTTCCCATTAGGCTGTCAGCTGATTTCTCAAAAAAACTTTGCAGGCAAGAAGGGACTGGCAAGAAGTGTTCAAAGGGATAAAAAGAAAGGACCTACATCCAAAATTACTCTATCCAGCAAAGCTATCATTTAAAATGGAAGGACAAATAAACTGCATCACAGACAAGGTAAAGCTAAAGGAGTTCATCTTTACCAAGCCATTATTAAATGAAATGCTAAAGGGACTTATTTCAGGAAAACCAGAAGATCATAACTATGAACATTAAAAAAGACAACAAATTCACAACTATCAACGATTGAATATATATTAAAAAACACTAAGCAAACAATCAGAACAAGAACAGATTCATAGATATGGAGATCATTTGAAGGGTTATCAGCTAGGAGGAGGAAGGGGGAGAATGGGGGAAAGGTGCAGGTATTTTTTTATTATATTACTTTATTGTTGTTCATTTACAGTTGTCTGCATTTCCCCCACACCCCAGCCAATCCCACCTCCCTCCCTTGCTCCCACCCTCCCCCTTGGTTATGTCCATGTGTCCTTTATAGTGGTTCCTGAAAACCCTTCCCCCCACTGTCCCCTCCCCCCTCCCTTCTGGCCATTGTTAGATTGTTCTTAATTTCAATGTCTCTGGTTGTATTTTGTTTGTTGTTTTCTTTTGTTGATTCTGTTCCAGTTAAAGGTGAGATCATATGGTATTTCTCTCTCACTGCCTGGCTTATTTCACTTAGCATAACTGGTAGGTACAAAATAGACATGGAGATGTTAAGAAGAGTATAGAAAATAAAAATAGAGAAACCAGAGAGCTTATATACATGATCCATGGACATGAACTCAGTGAGGGTGGGGGGGGGAATTGCTGGAGGGAAGGAGGACGGGGCAAAGGGGAAAAAGTAGGACAAGTCTAATAACATATTCAATGAAATACACTAAAGAAGAACCAATAAATAACTATAAAATTAGAATTTAAAGCAAAAAAAGAATAGTTGAAAACATTTTCTTATATATGGGAAAGAATGTAGTGGACATTACATTACAAAAACCATTTTTGGTTTTACTTACACAAAGTTTTCCCTCAGAAGCAGTTTATTCTTTAACGAAGATCTAGAGATAGAGTTTGGCAATGTTTTCAAAAGAAATCATCATTTTTATCTTGTATTAGAATGAAAATAATAATTTTATCATTTAATTGCTGTTGTAACAAATACCACAAACTTAGTGACTTTAAAAAACAAACCATTTATTCACAATTTTTTTGTTTTAGCTTTTTTTGTTTGTTTTGTTTTGTTTTGTTTTGTTTTGTTTTGTTTTGTTTTGTTTTTAGGTCAGACTTCCAGCAAGCTCTGCTATATATCTGCATGGACTATTACAATGCCAAAGTTAAGGTTTCAACAGAGCTGTTTTTTTTTTTCTAGAGATTCTAGGGTGGAGCCTATTTCTTCCCTTATAAAGATCGTTGGCAGAATTTGTTTTTATGCAGTTGTAGGTCTGAAGACTGCTGGCTGTCAGCTGGGCATTGCTGTCAGCTTCTAGAAGCCACCTGCTTCTAGGGCTACAGGACCGTGGCTCCTGCATCTCAGAACAAGTAAGAGCAGGTTGACGCTCCCCCATTACTTGAAGCTCTCCTACTGCTTTTACAGTCTTTGCACGTCTAATTGACTCGTCCATCTTCCTCCTTCCCTTTAAAGGGCTCTTGAGGTTACATTGTTCCTACCTACATAGTCCAAGATAATCTTTTTATTCTGAGGTTAACCATAAACCCTCTTGCAAGGTCCATATGGTCATGTAATATACACATGCTTAATAGCAGGGGACAAAGATTATGGGGACTGAAATTCTGTCTACCATATACACCCATGTCATTCCATCATCACGATTCTTGTACCTTGTTTCATTCTTAAAATAAATATACTCTCTAAATAGGAAAATAGAAATCCAATAACATTATAGAATACTGATTACTCATGAAAAGAGGATTCCCCTCTGTTCAGTGCTCTGGAGATTTGATTTACTAAAGCAATGGACCATAGTAAGATTAACAATCAGTGTATAATATCTTTCTTTTTGGAAAAGAAAGTGGTTATAAAAAAAATCAAACAGCTTACCAGAAAAATTTATTTTGAGTAAAATATATTCTTTACTAAGGATGACAGAATTAAATTTCTTAAAACTTTGCCCAGGAAAATGTTTCACTACCTTCTAATATTTGAGCATTCTCTCTGCACCCCCGAACCCCCAGGACCTCTGAATGAAGATATCTTTAGGAACAATTTCACTTCCAATTATTCCCAATTTTTGCAGTTCTGACCCCTGAATGCATGAAGCATTCTTTTCAAGGTAGTTATTCAAACCAGTGAGAACTAATCTGTTAAGACAAATATTTTGAAATGGGTAGGTCTAAAACCCTTATTATCTGAAACTTGTAGCTATAAACCATAACTGAACTAGGTGATTTTCAAACTGATGACACCCTGATAAGACTCAGAAAGAGTGCAACCTAGGTTTCCTCCAGCCTTTTGGCTTTTCCATACCTAAACCACACTGGTTTTCAAAGTCAGATGTCATGAGGGCTCCACTTCCTGGTTCAGATCAACCAGTCTAGGACTTGGACCCTTGGCTCTTTGGGGATGACCTCCGCCATTGTGATATTCCTCCCACTGGTGAGTCACTTCATGAAGAGTGGAGAGTAGGGTAGGCTTAGTCTCCACCCTTCATACTTATTTAATGTGGATTTTACTTTATATTTGTACTTGTAGAAAATCTGTTCTTCTAGTCTTCAGGTTGTTCTCAGAGACAGTTGTTCTCTATGTAGTTGCAGTTTTGGTGTCAAAGAGAGGAGGTGAGCTCAGGATCTTCCTGCTCTGCCATCTTGATCTCGGAGCCAGGAACCTTGCTCTAGAATGTCAATTTACCTTGTCTGTGAAAAGTCATTCCTTGTGGTTGGTGCACTGTTCCCACAAGACATGTGCCTCAGGGTGAGATCACCCTTCATTAGTTTCTTTACAAATCTTAATGTGGCTACTAGAACATTGGTTCATATCATTTTTCTATTGGGTAGTGTCATCTAGACCATACTGAGTTTCAAAAAGTCATTTAGTCATGCAACATATGTGCCTGAAAGTCCTGTTTTATGACAAATGCTCAGTCTTGTTAAAAGTCTTTCTCCTGCACCTCTACTGTCCAACAGAGACAGAGGCACACTGGTTCTTCATGTTCTCCCTCACTGCTCCTCACACTAAAAGACTGGCAGTTCAGAGAGCTTGCTGGTCTCTCATTGCCTTCCCTTTTTTCAAGACTCACGTAGAGATTTAAGGGCTCAATTATTATTAGTACAAAGTTTTTCTATGGATATAGATTTTAGTAATGCTACAAACCAAAATATTCCTGTGATCAGATCTTCCTAACCATATGAGGTTTTTAATCTTCACTTTTAATCACAGTACTTGCTCTTTATAAACAAGCTGGCATTTCATCCTCTTTTTTATTTCCCAAAGCAAAACCACAAGCATAGTCTTTTTCTACACAAGTATAAGTTAGATATGCTTTTAAAAATATTAGTACTGTTTTTACTTTCGGCACTGAGTAGAGCTGAATTCCATCTTTGATTAGCATCTGCCGCTTCTTAGACAGAAGGTCAGTCTGGAACCTTGGTTCTGGCCAGGACTATGGACAGCAGCATGCATACAGGCTAGTCTGTATGCTGCTATCCTATACAGTCTATGGTGTATACAACTGGGCTACTGATATTTGTCAACTAGAGAGGGCACAAATTGAAGTCAAAACCATAACAGATTTGTTTCACTAATCTTCTTGGTAACCAGTCAAGATTAGTCTATAAAAAGAAAATGAGTGTCAAGAAAATGTCATGTAAAAAGAACCTGAATCCAGGTCAATAGAACTTCTGCATAGCATATTGTACATTGAAGAGCTATGATCTATGTATGAACACAAAAAATCTTAACAGGTAAAAATTTTACTAACTCAGGGGAAATGTCAGAAAAATATGTGGTGGAACAAGGCAACTTTAAAGACACTGGAGTAAATTGAACAGTATAACTTAGCAGTGATGTCCAACCCATGGCCCAGGGGCCACATGCAGCCCAGGATGACTATGAATGCAGTCCAACACAAAACTGTAAATTCACTTAAAACTTTTTCTTTATGCTCATCAGTTTTCAATAGTGTTTGTGTATTTAATGTGTGGCTCAAGACAACTCTTCTTCCAGTGTGGCCCAGAGACACCAAAAGGTTGAACATCACTGAGTCTTAGAGCTACACACACATACCCAAAATTAAAGCATGGCTAGAGTCAGAATCAGGCAAGGTAGAAGGCAGGCACATGCAATAAAAGTGAGGCAGAATGATTATTTGTCAGAAAATAAGTGGACAGGTAAACAGGATTATACAAGTAATGGGGCTGATAAAAAGATGACCCACCATCCAAAACAGAAAAGCAAATAATCAATAAACCAAACAAATAAATGCAAAGAGATCATGTAGAAGCTGCTATGACAATTAAGACTGAGATATTTAAAATTTCAAAGAAGTTTTCAAGTAACTAAAACTAAAGGAGAAGATAAATTCAATTACCAAATAAATATGAGGCACTGTAATGAATGGAGAATCTTAACAAAGGAAATTATTAGAGAGACAGAATGAAGCATGGTCAAATAAAGAGAGGGATTGAGGAAACGTGTGGCTGAAGTGGCAAGTGGGGACCCTAGGTCCCCTAGATCCTGATGCCTAGGGCTGTCTGAGTAGGGGACCTGGTTGTCCTGTAGCTGCAATAGTATCTCAGTGCCCCGCAACTTGGCAATGGTTTTATATTTTAGTGGATCATGAAAGCATTTTGTGTCTGGGGGTTGCATTGGGTGGGAGGGGGGTGATATCTTTCTTGGTTTTCAGTTTTTCCTCTTTAGCTCAAAATACACCAGGTGCCCATGTACTCACTGACATTATTCCCTATGGTGCTCAGGAGGAGAACCTGAGATTCTGTCATCCATAGTCTTGTTCTTCTGCTCAGTGATCAGTGATTGTCATAGAGAAAATCAACATGTGGCAGACAGAGTAGGTATATTCAACATGAAACCAGAATGGACAGCAGAACCAGAGTTTAAAGATTAATTATCATTTTATCATAGACCATTAGTCTGGGATGTACAAAAAGGAATAAAACAGTTCTTTTTTTTTTTAAAATTTGGCACTTTCTTAAGGAAGCAATTATGTCAAAGGAAAGTATAAAAATTGAGCCATCTAAATGTCCTATTGCGCTGTAACCAAATATATAATTACATGATGGGAGAGACTTTAATGATCATATTTTCTATAGTAAAGGATGGCTTGAGAAAAGAGGCTAAAGGCCCACAATCAAGTTAGTATATTACATCAGATTCACTTGGAGTCTTTCTTAAAAGAGAGAATACTGGACCTACCCTCAGAAATTATGATTTAGTAGTTCTAGGGTGAGGCCCAAGGGTATACATTTCTACCAAGTTTCAGATGATGTCAATTGTACTGGTCTAGAAACCTGACTTTAAGAATCACTAATCTAGGCAGTGGGACAGTAAAGACTATGATCTAAGTATATGTATTTATGCATTCTAGGTGTTTTTTTTCCATTTTTTCAGACTTTAGAAATAAATATCACTTATCTCAGAAAAGTTTGTTTCATCCAGGGACATTCTGGCTGAGTATATTTGACAGGACCCAACCCTCCCTGTCTGAAGGGTCACTAAGAAGAGGAATGGCTGTCAGTGTCACTCAGAGTGTTACTGCCTCTCCTCTTGGTGATATAACACTCACTGCACTCCATTCCTGCAATTTCAGGATTGCTGTTAAAATAACGTGGATTACAATTCAGTGAGCCCCTATCTAGACGTTACATTCAAATGTGTCACTAACAGGAAATAGAATCTGCTATAAGAAATGATGGGAATCCTGCCAGTCTGTTGAAAATAGGTATCTGCCTGAGCCAGACACAAAGAAAGATAACCATGAATGTAGATTAACTCTGCAACACACACAAATTCTTGATTCTGTTGGGCTCATTAGAGGCATAAATCTACAAAGATGTGGAGCAGGACTGATTATGAACATTTATCTTCCACTGAAATCCATGGTGGTGTGAATATTTACCCTTTGCACTATGTTACAGCTTTAGGTAGAGTAATATGAAAACTTTTCTCCTGAATGTTTTTTGAAATATATGGTCAAAGTCTCCCAACACAAGGTCTAGGTGGTTTTATTGTAACCACTGTCATTAAATATGTATGTGCCTGTTTTCATGTGACAAGATGACAGGTGATAATACAAAACAGGATGCATCCATAATCCATGCCCTTGAGGGTCTCTAACACAAGGATAATGACAAGCACTGACTCACAGACAAGAACCTAATAAAGTCACTTAAAGTAATATTTTTTGGCACAGAATATAAGTGAAAAGTATCAATTTGGTGAAGAAATGAGTTGGAGGGATCAATTTCTCCACTGGGCAGTTAGTTGATATTTGATTAGTTTATAGTACACAGGTATTGTATGCCCTCCCTGTTCTCCCAATTATCCTGATGAGGTTCAAGAAAGTGAAAAATAAAAGAAGGAAATAAAATACTTGGCAAGTGTTAAGTATGTATACATAAATTATTTTCAGTTTACTTTTGGTAATGTTATTCTAGATTTGGTCTAAAAACTGCTTTGGCTAGGAAATTATTTGGCATCTTTTGAAGTTTTTCCTAAAAGAAAGGCTCAGTGAGAGAGAACATATTGTACTAGAACTCCATGGGTTAGAGTCAGAGAAGACATATGAATATCAATATCTGCTGGACTCCACATCAAACCTGGTTGCCTCCAGTGCTTATCCAGCTACTTCCTCACAGGTCCATACACCATGAGAATATTCCAGCAGAGAGTCTCATTTCACTAAAACTGATTTAGAAGTAGACTCTAACTGCCTTAGGCCTGGCCAAGACATTAAGAAGACCTGTTAAGAATCAGCCATTTAGACATGGGCATCAGCCCACAAACTGTCTACTCTCTAATGCTGAGGCATAGTTTACCTGTTTGCCTTGGTTACAATCCAAAAAACTCAATGAATACGGTTTATAAAATGGTCAGTTCCCCTCATCTTTCTTATAAGTTGGACCTCGCACTAAAATGATATTCCATAGTATGGCTTATAAGTCATCCTATGTTCTTTCCTTCCAAGAATTCTCATGGCTGTAGCTCAGTCCTACTTTTGTTAATGATTTCAACATCTGCTTAGAATAAGAAAGGTTTGCCTCCTCTCATTCTTACTCTACTGGAGCTTGAGACTTTCCAGACTTTCTGGATGTCAGGAGGAGCCACACACACAAACACCACCACTGCTGCCACTGCTACCACTTCTCCTCGTTCTTCTTCCTTCTCGGCCTTCTCTTCTTTCTTCTTTCCTTTAGCTTCTGTACTTATCATGTATTCTCATATAGACTGTTCACAAATTGATTAGATAACTGTCAATATAATTTGAATTATACCTTGTGGTAGAGCAAGCCCATATCAGTGTGTAGATCAAGATGCGTAAGATTAGTACTTGTGACCTAGTGTTATCCCAGGTCATGATGCTTCTTCCTATGATATATTAGTCCAAGTTATCCAGAGAATAGAACCAATACATGTTTATCATGAGAGATTAGCTCATACAATTTTATGGTGGCTAAATAGAACCATGATCTGCAGTCTGCTAGCTGGAGACCCAGGAAAACCAATGGTATAATTCCAATTCAAAGGCCTAAAAACCAGAGACATTGATGGTGCAAACTGCAGCCTAAGGGTAGAATACTGGTGTCCCAGCTCAAACAGGCAGGCAGGAAGCAAATAGGAGCAAACTTCTCCTTCCTCCACATACTTGTTCTATCCAGGTCCTCGACATATCCCCCAAATCAGTGAAGGCAATCTGCTTTACTGATTCCACTGATTCGGATGTTAATCTCATCTATACACACCCTCGAAAATACTCAGAAGTAATATTTAAAGCAGGCACCCACTGGCTGAGTCAAGTTCACATATAATATTAACTTTATTTGATTAAATCCTTCCTTAATCTTAGTATACAAAATAGTAGACTCTACCCAGAAATTTACGCTAACTTCTTTTTGGAAGTCATTCGTTGAACTGAATACCTGCCACAGTTTTCTGTAGGCTAAACCTGCTAAGAAATTGTTCTAAACAAATTTATAGATGGAAATAAAAACCTTAGAAATAATGAAGATTTGGAGTCATCAGTTTGTAAGGATTCATTTTACAAGCCAGAGAGAAGTCCCATAGCTAAAGTCGGAGAAAGGAGTCAGTGACAGTAGAGTGCCAGACCCCTAGCTGATTCTGCTTTCCATTTTAGGGTCCAGATCAGTCATTACTAAACTATATAAAGGCATAAGTTGAGCAACTTTGGTTTCTAAAACAAGACAACCACACGCCATGGAAAGTTTCATATTCCCTGTAATTAGAATTTGTAATGGCTTATCATCTAAACCAGCAGATATAACTGACATAGTAGATAACCAGCTAAAACTACTACAGTCAAAATTTCTCAGGTTTCATTATTAAGAAAATTCAAAGTATTTTTTAGAGATGAAAGGTTTTTTAGACCAATGAAGGCATTTCTTACAGTGACAGAACATTCTGTTTGTTCCATCACTGCCTTTATTCTTGAAGCATTAGAGTTATTAAGTGCAACACCTGCACAGAACAGGTTGTTTGTTTCTCAAATAACTTTGGCAGAAAGAGATATTTGATGAATTAGTAAACTGTTTGACCTTGAGAAACTGACCAAAATAGCTGATTCTTTGGTTCTGTACTTTGGTGTCTCAGTAACTTCTTAAAGCTGGATTTCACATCCCCTAGGCAAACTGGTTTTGCAATGTTTTTTTTCTTTGTATATAATATATGACTTGGCTGCTGACAAACCAGTTGGAAAAGGGGAAAAATGAACATCTGAGTATGTAGCCTCTGCAATCATTACAAATGCCCAGTGGGTATGTTAGGGTCCTTTAATTGAAAGCAAATTATGTAAATCCATTTACGTGTGATGAAAATTTATGACAGTAAAGAATAAAGAACCAGACATATCAGCAGAGTTGAAAGTTAACTTCTAAGACATTAAACAATGTTCTTAGGTCTGTAGCTTCTTGTTCTTTGTCCCAGATATTTATTTTCTAGACAATTACCTCTTTGGGGAACACCCAGGGCTGGAGGGAACAATTTTACAGAATCTTACTGTTATTGAGTCAGCACTGCTAGCTATTAAATAACAGGTGGCAGGCCATGACTTATAGGCGGAAGTCACATTGTGCAGTCATCCTGTGGAGGCCCTGGCCCTCAGGAAAGAAAGGCAAATATGGCACATCAATTACTATAAAACTAAAGCATCTTGCTTCTTTTCTTAGTCCAAATGTGCTTACCTATTAAGTTATAAAAAATATAACCCACAAGCCAATATACAAAATCACAAGTGTACACTCACTCTACATACAGGTTGTTTTTCAGTCCTTTCATCACCTTTTACTTGTTCATCACACATCTATGACAGAAAAGGATAACATATGTTGCCCTTTCTTACATAAGTTGCTTGGCATTCCTAAGTGATGTTTGTAGCAATGAGCTACATGGAACTTGGGGCAAATGTTTTAATGGAATGGACAAATCCCAGATGTTCATTTAAAGAATGAGCATGGCTGTTTGAGATTTAGTTTTGGTTTTGTTTTTAGTTGGTATTAATTTTGATTTGGTATTGGGTATATTTTTATTTTCTAGGAATACTGAATATGTTCAATGTTTTCTATAATTGTTTAAGCTCAACAGTTCTTTGGGTATTATTATAAACATAGGCTGGGTAGATTAATTTTCTAGCAAATCAGATACAACCTTCAACCAGGGAGCTTTTGGAATTATAAGTGCTTCTGGTTTTGGAGGATGGCATTGGAATTTGTGGAGTGAATTTCAGGAACTCAACTCATAGGACAATTCTTCACAAAGAAGGTTGTTCCACACAAATGCATAGAGTGCCACTGTTGAGGAACAATACTCGAGGTACAATCCCTCTGAGGAAAGAAAACAATTTACTTTCGGCCTTCATATCACTAACAGACCCCATTTCATTATACACCATGAGGATTCATTCTATCCTGTAACTGGAAACCTATTATCTTGGGGCAAAGTAAAATAAAACAAATCCAATTACTTAGTAGATTCCGCAGAGATTTCATTGGCCACCAGATATATACTCCATGTTATAGGTGTCAAAAAACTACCCCAGTCCAAATTTAAAGATTCGCTCCTTCCATTTCATGCTGTATCTCCCCATATGTTTCGACAACTCTGAGGAATTATGAGGGACCATTACAAGGAAAGCTTGTAGACTTCATCCTTTGTCCTAAGAAGCTGCCTCCTCCTTTCTGTGGTTAGCTCTTGCCATTGGATGACCTTCAGCATCCACCGATAAATAGGTAACAGGATATTATTAGATCTTTTTCAGATGTTTTGTTGTTCAGATGTGTTATAAATTTATTATACATTCCCTATGAGGGAATAAACAAAAGGTAGTAAATTTCAGTTTTGCTGTTCAAGTTAAATTCTTTTCTCGTAATATGCAGTAAATGTAAGTATTCATGTGAAATCAACATTCACTAACTGCTTACCTCAAGGACTAGCAGGTATAGCTCCCATCCCTTGGCCATACCTCTGGGCTGCCTTTGGAATCTAGGCACAGGAGGGCTGGTCTTGGTGTGGAGAAGTCTTTCATTTTTCTTTTTACCTTTAGTCCAGCAAATCCATTTCAGAAATTTCAGATGGGATTAACCAAGAAATCATCAGTATAGACTTCAAAGTTTAAGAAGCCAACAAAATATCAGGTGTTTTTTGATCCACTTTTTACGCATAGAGAGTCCTGCCTATTTTCTCAATATTTCTTAGGAAACCCCTATCTAAAATAATAATTGTGTGGCTTCATGTTTAAAGCTCCTATTTTCTCAGTCTCTTAAATATCACTCATGGGGATTTGTTCTATTATAAATAGCAGAGCTATTGCAATACCAGGTCCTAGAGAACTTTCTTGCCTGTAGAATGTTTCCTGGCTCCTTAAGATTTTGAATTGGCATGGTCCCTCCAAAGTGAGTTTACTTTATCCTGAGATTCAATTCATCCTAAACTGTCGGTATGTCAATTTCCAATTCTGAAAGTTCCAAGTTACAGGAAGTATGACATTAATCTTGATATGTTTTGGCTTTTAAAAAAGTCAGAGATTTGCAATTTCCGGAGAAATACATTTCAAAAATGTTTTATTACAACATAGTCAACAAATCATCAAATTCACTTTAAAATATATCTATTACATAAAAATTCACCGCCCTGTTGTATACTGTTAGTGATGATGAACACAGTACCAAGTAGCCACTTCCATGATACTCCTTTCCTTGATGCCACACACCAACAATACCCCTTCACAGAAAAGGCATGCGGCTATTAGCACCTTACATTATTTTCATCTCTAAAATACTTCTAATTTGCAGATAAAAATGAAACATAAACGATGTATATATTTGAAGTCTAACATAAATACATGACTCTTCTGACTCTTTTGATATTAAAAGTGAACTGAGTTATTTGGTGAAATTTTTCTACTGTTTCAGTGTGACATTTCATATTGGGAGATTTATGTCCTGAGGATGCTGTCCTGGACTCTCCCACACATTCTGGGCCTGCTTATCCATTTGATACCATTTCGGTTTGCTCTAATTTTAGGTTTCCAGCTTTTCAAGAAAAAGTAGATTTTGGCAGCTCCAAATGCAAAAGTGAATTTTGTAGACTACCTATAAATGCCAAGATGAGCTAGTTTACATTCTACCGCCAAAACTTAGAGGAGCAGAGAATGAGAGATTTTTTTTTTTTTTCATTGTGGATCCAGGTTGACACAGGCTTCATTTCAACACAGACTTCCATCACTTGGGAAAGGGGAACAGAACATAAATTGCCTCACAGGGTCAATTAAATGGCTCTCTTTGGAGGAATGTAGGCCATTTCTGGTACTTCTGCTGACATTTCATTGGCCAAAGTATGGCCATACCTAACTTCAAAGGGTGTTGGCAAGGACAGCACTACACAAGCCCAGAAATGGAAAGATGAGAATATGTGTGGACCCCTGATGGCTCACTCCCCAAACAATACTTTACCCCCCAAACCTGGCTCTTAGCAGCTGATGTTTTGTAATACTTTTGAGGGCAACACTTTCCTGGTTTCTTTTTCAGTCAAATCCTATCACACAGGGAGGATAATATATCTACAGAATATACATATTAAGACTCATTTGCAGACACAGTATGAGTTTTATGTATATTAGCTCAATCAAGGAATAAATGTTTAGTGTGATATTACTCAAAGTTCAATTTTTCATTGATTCCCATTTACAGGCTTATGGCAATGAGGAAGTATATATAGAACTCTATTCAAGATATTATGATAAATAAAAAAAAAAAACTTTTTTCAGGTTCTCTTTATATTCTTCATGGAATCTTTCATATCCCAAACTCCTTATAATTATTCATTGTAATCAGATAGTTAGTGATTTCTTCATGATCCCTCTCACCTGCACTAGCAAACTCTACTGGTGCTGGTTTTCCTTACAGTTTTCTACACTATCTACCTTCAGTGCATCTCCCAATCTCAACGCTACCTCCCTCCCTGTTCTCCAAATCGTCTCCTCTAAAGTATTTCAAAATAGTGACACTTTTCTATACTAAATACAGCTTGTCTTGGGGGAAAAGAAACTAAAATGTTGCAACTCCCTTATGGAAGCTGCAAAGATTGTTGGAAATGCTCTCTACTGCTCCAGGCTACAGGCGCTGCACTAGCTCTTACATTTGTTTGACAGTCTTACGGCAGGAATCACTGTGAGGAGAGGAAGAAAGTAAAGTAACTAGGAGATTGATGTCAAACTCTCTTTCACAAAAGATCTCCTAATAAGAGTGTTACCTTATCCTCCAATGCTGTAGAATTTAAAAATTTGCCTGACCCGAACCTTTGACAACCTCAGAATATGGTCTACTCTCACTTAATGTATCTCATCAATATATTTTACAGAATCACTTGTCCTGGGCTGGACTCTCAGGAATCACCTGCAGATTGTTGCCAGACTTTACACCACCTTCCTAGTTTCCAGGTTGCCTCTTATCCAATGCATGCTGCTGATAATTATTAATGTGCTTAACACTCGTAACAGAGTAATTATTGAGATGTTAAATTTACTCTATTCTCCCTACTACTGGAGGTGAGAAATAATTAGAGGTAGATTTTATGTCCAACCAAAAAAAGCCTTTTTTTGTGAGTCTGGGCTGTTAGGTTGACAATCTATTTCTGTGAGGCAGGACCATAAGCATATATTTGGAGAAATCCAGAGCACATTCCATCATATCCAGGTTTTTTGTGAGAATAAACTAATTGAGGGTAGGAGTTAATGCTTAGGAAGTATTAATGTGAAGAAAGCAGAACTAGCTTCATAATGAAGCAGATGTAGTTAGCTCCAGCAAGAGAGTGGAGGGGTCAGAGTTGATAGGTTCATAGAGTGGCATGAGACTGTGTCCCACTCCCACACTGTGCCCCAAATGCCAAAGGATCCATCATAGAGTTACCGAGGTCTCAAAACACAAAAATCCAATAACTGTGGTGCTGAAGGAACAGAAAAAAGTACATGTTATTCTGCTTAGAACAAGAGGCTTTGAAGGCTGCTTTGAAAGGACCACACAGGCATGAAAAAGAACATGAACAGAAACGGCCACTGTGGACTAAAGACTAGAAGCCTCCTTCCCATTATGCAATTTTTACATGAATCTCAGGGGTACTGTAACCATGCAGAAACTTTATTTATTTATTTTTAATCCTCACCTGAAGTTATGTTGGTGGGTTGGGGTGGTGGAGGGAGAGAGACAGAGACATCTATGTGAAACAGAAATATTAATTGGTGACCTCCCTCAAGCACTCTGACTGGGAGTCTAACCCACAACCTTTTGGTGAAGAGGACAATGCACCAACCAACTGAGCCACCTGGCCGGGGAGAATCTTTAGATGACCTTTCCTCCTTTCTTTCCTTTTAATTCAAACTGGCCTCACCTAGCACCCTGACTCACTGGCCTCTGCCCTTGCTTATACAGTCCCTTATCCATTAAGACTTCAGGACAATGAGGTTCTGATGGACATCAGATAATTTTAGCAACAAAGCCTCAGATCTGTTGAATTCAGAGACAAAGTTTCAGTCAAACTAGAGATAACACTTAGGCCTCAGTTGTGGTGGGCTCCAGGCCCACAAAGGGGAAACCAGACTAAGTGATGCCATGTCTGACTGACATCAGGACCAGGTGCACTGATCAACCAGCTCCTGTCCCAGTGCTGTCCAGTCAACAGAGACCATGACTCCAACTCCCTCAGTCACCATGATTAATGGCTTTTCCCATATAACTTACTGTCTGGGAGCCATTGGGGAGTGTGGTCTTTGAGCATTAGCTCACCTCTGTCCAGGCCTGGGCCACTTGTTAAAAATAAACCTTTACTTTCTTTGCTGGAAATTTCTGTTTATGTCTTAGTGGGCTTTGATGTGTACAAGCAAATGAAGGAGCCCTTTTAGTCTGGTAACAATACTACCCCCCCAAAAATATATAATTTTGTATATATAATTATACACACACACACACACACACACACACATATACACACACACATATATATGTGTACCCCCACACTTCCCCCACAGAAATTATATGTTTTTATATATAATTATATATGTGTGTGTGTGTGTGTGTGTGTGTGTGTGTGTGTATACAGAGAGAGAGAGAGAGAACAAGCTTAAGGTAGTGTTTTTGCCATCTCTGTATATAGAGATCAAGCCTGATTTATCTGATTTAGAAAGTACTATTAGGTGAAGTTTTCCTCATTTGGATGACATACTGTAAATTCTTAGCCATTGCATACTATTCTCAGAATTACCCTCTCGTACTCAGAAACTCTCAGACTTAGCTTACTTGCTATATTGAATCTGAGCCCTGTAGGTGACTATTCAGGGATCTCTATAGTTGGTTTCTACCTGAGCTTTTAAAATTAATTTCCTCCTTCCAGATACTTAGTCTCCTGCTCTAGTCGACCTTGCCTCTTTACTGCAGCCCTATGGGCCATTATTTACTCTCACTCCTTGAACTCTACAGTTCTTTATCTCCCTGCAATTCCACACACAAAATAAACCCCTCTGCTTATACAGGCTAGAATTATTTGTAGTTCCTTCATTTGGTTAGTGTTCCTAATGAGATGAAAAGCTCCTTGGGGCAAGAAGCATGCCTTATAGTTCTGTTACTCTCATGGTGTCTAGCAAGCAGTTACTCATGAAATAAGTACTCGTTAATTAATTGCATTATCTATAAATGCTTCTCATGTGGAGTTGTGTCTGATTTGAGTATCTCATTCAGGATGAAAGCACGCCATTCAGGATCATAAAGTGGCAAAAAAAGTCATGGTAGAGAAGTGCAAGGATGATTGGTGCTTTCATCTGCAGAATACAATTTAACTGATTTAGCTCTGGAAAGTGCCAATTGCTGTGCCTAGGTGGTGGACATGGTTATACCTATTCTGAGAGACAACTGAAGTCCAAAAAAGGGACCCGAAATTCAAATCCCCTAATGATAAGGTATAAAGTATTAGGTCCCAAGCCTTTGTTTTCTCTCAGTGCTATCCTAGTAATTACTAAATCAAGGGAAACAAACTAGATATAACTAGAGGTACTATAGAAAGAAAAGAAAAAGACCAGAGATGATACCAATCTATTATTTCATTCCTTATTTCACTTGGGAAAAGACAATACGAATAGAAGTCCCCTTTTCATTGTAGATGTTAAACCAGAGAATTGTTATTATTTACTGATCTTACTTTTGTGTAAGATACTAAAGACATTTGTAAACTAACAGACTGCTGATATCTAGCAATGTCTGAAACGTGAGTAATTGCCTTCCTTTCAAATATGCCCTAAATAGCAGAACCAGAAATCCGACTCTGTTTTTCAAAAGACAGAAGCATTTAAAAGATGAAATCATGCAACTTGTCATTGTCTTGATGTGGCAATTTAATCTTTATTAAAATACAGACAAGAAAAATTTGTATTGCTTTGAAGCTGCTTGTGCTTTACCCACTCTGTCAGAGGGATTCTGTGAGAATGACTGGCTCTCACACGTCTCCTGTTTCTGTTAACCTTTCTTGTTATGAAAGGCATTAAGACAAGAACAGTCATTGATTGGGGAATTGAAGTTCTCCCATAAAAGATGAGCATGTTGACAGAAATACCATCAGTTCCCCAGCATGTAGGTCAAATATTCCTTAATCTCACTGTGTCAAGGGATGGCACAGCCACCCTTAGACAAGGACAGATAATATTACCTGCACTGGGAGTCAGACCTGTTGAAATGTGTGGGAAAGGACACACTGAGCCAAAGAACAGCAGTGCCTCCCTCTGACACACAGAATCATGTCTAGCTGGGTTTCCAACACCAAATAAACTATATTTTTGATTTTCCTGCCTGACATTTACCAGAGGAAAAAAATACGTAAGTAATGAGGCAAAAGGGCAGGATGAGCTGGAAATATATTTTCCCATTATGTTAAGAAGTGAGCCTAGCCAAAATTACACTTAGAATTAAAAATTTAGAATGAGTTAAATGAATGTGTCTCACATTTGTCAGAACATTCACAACAAATTTAACAATTCTCAGTGTACACACATGTGGTTGGTATTTTGTATGTTTTGCTCAGACAGTTTTATCCACCTGTTTTCACTCTATTATGCTGCACATAATTTTGGGCTGACATGTAAACACCAGCATCTGTCTATCTCCTTTAACTATGTTATTTTCTTAATAAGAGTAGCTGTTTTCATGATCAACTCTTTAATATTTGCTAGGCACAGGGTTAGTGCTTTTGCATGCATTAGTCTATTATTTAATCTTTTATAAAAATCCTACACAATAAGTATTCTCACCATTATTTTACTAAGATAAAGAAATTCAACGAGGTCATGTAGCACATTAAGTGGTGGAACTAGCTTCTGCCTCACAAAATCAAATCTTTCTCCCTTTATAGGCTCCACTTCAACCCCCACACAGGTCCTGCTCCCTCTGAGTTCTCAGTAAATACTGTGACATCCTGAGTTGGCTATCACACGTGAACAAAACAACAGGCAGAGAAGCATTAATGAAGCGTCATTAATGTGGCTGTGAGTGTACAAGTAGATAAACTATCACACCTGTCACTTGGCTCTGGAGTAACTGATACACACAGACACACATGTGCGCACATATGTGGACTTCACATTTTGTCCTTAAGCATGCAGAGCATGATTCCTGATCATGTACAATGAATTGAACAACATATTTATTTATTTACTTACTTATGTACTTACCTACTTATTTATTGCAGTCGGGAAGTCACCTGTTTATGACATCCAAGAGGGAATATGCAACCCTAAGGGCATCAGACTTTAATCCCAAATCTATCAATATTGTTTGGTGTTGAATAGATCTTGAATTTTCCAGCTTTTCAAATTCAAAACCCTGACTCTCCTTTTGGGACTTCCTTGTCCTGTGGTGGACAGTGTGACAAGGAGCAGTGCAGGTTGTCAGGGATTTAATCGTACTCCAATGAAAACTGCTATTTACAGTGGAAAGGCACCACTGTAGTCTGGCATGGTTCCAAGAACTTAGACTTTCTTAATGCTGTGTCTCTCACACACACATAAACTCTCTCCCAGCACCTGTATAAGGTACTTAAAATGTCATTACCACGTGTAATTACACGGACAATCTAATTGCCACTGTTAAGGAATCAGATTACTACATACAATTTGTGCATGTTGACCATACTAGTCATAAAAATGATAACTGGTGAAGCATACATAGTGGGTGATAGTGTTCCTCTGTACAAAGCTCTGAAGCACAATGATAAATATAAAAGTAATAAGAAATAATAAGAACACATGAATTGCACTGAAGTAATGGCATTTTACAAGCCGTAGTTGGGAGTTTCTTCAGCTACAAAAGGTAGGAGAAAATTATTCTCAAATTAAAAAATGAGCTCATATAACTTATTGGAATAAACAGTAAGAAATATAATCACTTTTAGTAGAGGTGTGTTATACTTTCATGTTCACTACCCAGACTTGACTTATGTTGCATAACAAGATGGGAGAACCCTCCACATAGACCGAGATTCCAAGTGAATGTTGGAATCAGTGAAACAGAGGCTTCCGAACCTCTTGTCACATTCATCACAGCAGTTACATGGGTTACACTAAATTATGATCCTTTTTCTTATAGATGGAGGGGTGATAAATGCAGAACTGTCTTCCAGCTTATTATGTGGTCAGCAGCAGTGAAAGGAATGGAAAATGACAGGAATAAATAACATAATCTGATCAGTAAGTGGCACATAAAGACTTCTGAGGCTCCGCTTTGTATGACAACCTCTGCTCTCCTGGGAGCCACCTTGAAACGACTGACTGTTGTCAGAGATAAGTTCAGTTGGGTGAAGGGCAGAAAGCATCAGTTTTTAGAGCCTAGCTAGGTTTCATCCATACTGCTTGCCAGATGAAGTAAATGGATCTGTATCATGGATTCTTGATATAAACTAAGTTACCATAACACCTGGGAAAAATAGACAAGTTTTCTAATTGAGTTATAACTCCTTCGTGGATAGAGTTTATAACAACTTTTCTTCTTCAAATATCTGCAAATATTCACAAATCTATATGACATAGATACACTTAGAAATTCTTTGCTGGACTTTTATATGTGCATTGTATGAGAATATAAATAAGTATATGCCTTGTCTCATGAAGTGTTCCTAGGCCAGACACTGGCAATAACTTGACTTTTCAAAATTAAAGTAAGTGGTAAATACTAAAATTATACTGCCCAAATTCAATGCCAGTTGGCTTATTATCATAAGCTTCTTGGAGCCCCTGTTTGGTTCTCCTGTAGTGTCCTTTGCATTGTCATTACTGGTGAAATGTGCTCTATTTAAAATTCTCTCTTCCCTTTTTCTCATGACACATTTTTTCTCAGAGTTCTCTGTCTTCAAAGCATTATTTTCAGTTTTCTTTATTGACTCTGTACTTCTCTCCTTACATCTCTCTGACCAACTTTATACATCTTTGTAGTTTAATATTTATGCATAAGCCATTGTTCATCTCAGGCTCCAAAAAGATTTGTAACTGCTTGCTAGGTAGGTCTTCCTGATTTTCCACATCCAGGTAAAATATAGCCAACACTGAGTTAGTTGTTTTCCTGTCCCAAATTGTATCTTCCTATTAATCCAAATCTTGATTCTTTACAGCATCATTTTTCCAAAAATGTAAGCCAGACTCCACCCATTCCCACCTTCCAGTC
>VMDR010017784.1:0-19760 GCA_007922815.1 Macrotus californicus
GAAAGATGGAGAAAAGGTGAGTCAGGTATATGATTTGCATCATCAAAGCAGATTTCACATATTTTATTCTTTTTGTAAGTGAGGTAAGGGAGGGACAAGTATTCCCACTTATAAATATTCTATACAAGAGTATATTTAGGTTAACAAGCTCTTCTTTAAAAGTTCAAAAACATTAAAAAAAGAAAGAAAATATTATTGGCACGTTTTGGTGGAGACTATTCAGGGAGTTTATAGGTAGTGGGACCAAATAGAGTTAGGAACTTTGAAAAGAAAGAAGGCAATCTGGAGAGCATGAGATTTCTCAGGGTTAGGAAACAGGAAGCAAGAGAAAGAGCTTAAAGAAAATCATAGTAAGGAAGAGACAAAAAGGATTCCTAGATTTTCTATTAGTCTCGAGCTGCGTCATCAGCTGGTACCCGTGTTGGGATATCAGGAGGTGGTACAGCAGGATGGGAAAGACCAAGGGCTTTGGAGACAGAAACTTAAATTGAACCCCTTGTCCATTATTTGGGTGACTTTGAGCAAGTTGCTCAATCTTTATAAATCATAATATTCTCATCTGTAAAATGGAAGGAATCATATTACCTGGAGCCAAAGTGAGGAATACCTAACACAGTTATGTAAAATGCCTTTAAAATGCCTGGCATAGAGAAATGCTTGCTAAATTAATTATTAAAATTATAGAGTACTAGAGCTGGAAGGTAGCTTACCAAACTGCACCAACTCCAACATTTTACACACTAGGAATGTGAATAGCTAAAGCATTAAATCCCATGCCAGAGGTGATACAAGTAGACAATTATCATCTAAATTAGATTTTAATGGTTTTTAGGACAGTGTTAATAAGCTCGAGCTATAAAAAAAATAATAACAATAATGTGCACTGTGTGGCTTAACCAAAAGGAATTTATTTCTTGCAGTTCTGGAGGCTAGAAAGTCCAAGATCAAGGAACTGTCAATTCCACTGCCCCCAGAGGGCCCTCTTTCTGGCTTTTAGACAGACGCTGGCTGCCTTCTTGCCATGTCCTTACAAGGCCAGAGAGAGCAGAGAACTCGAGTCTCGTGGTATTAATCTCATTATAGGGACCCCCTCTCATGACCTCAACTAACTTTAATTATACCCCAAAGGTCCCCCTCTAGATAACATTATATTGAGGTTAAAACTTAACACGCACATTTTAGGAGGACACAAACATTCAGCCCACAGTGGACACACGGTGCTGTGAGGAGAGCCTAGAGCAGAGGTTCAGAACTCTGGGTTCTAGTCATAGGGCCTTAGGCAAGTCCCTTAGTCTTTCAGCTTGTCAACTAATAAATACAGGAGAGATTGTCTCGTGTTGTTCAGTTCCATGCTCATGTAATATTATTTTTTGAGAACACAAGTGTAATTTACAGTGAGGAACATGTTTGGTTGGAGTAAGAAAGACAAGGGCTAATGGGGAGCCCATGACACAGAACAGGAGAGAGCAGAGCTAAGTGGAGTTTTTAGTGAAGGGAGAACAGGAGCAGAGGGATTCCTGGGGACCAGGGAAAGGAGAAAATGAGAATGTGAGAAAAGGGGGATGCAATACAGGAGGGCCTCACAGACCACCATCTTTTCCGAAGTGGACACAGGGTTAAGAACCCACCTGTTCTGTTTGATTTTACTTCAGGTTTAGCAAGCACATACAGGATATAATAGTGGGTTGAGAGGGGTCACTAACAGCTGTTCACAGTTTGGTGCTTAACTGAGGAAAGCAATTTGAATAATACATAAAGCAGTGAGTATATTTTGGAATGAGAGGAAGATGATGGAGTTCCTGTTCTTAAATCACATTATTCACTGTATTTAACATGTGAACACATGAAAACATGTGAGTGGACTGGAAGGAGTTTTATTTATTTACCCGTAGCTCCCAAGTTGACCATACCCTTCAGCAAGATGAGTAGAAAGGGCTCTGAGTGATTATTGTAGACTCAGGAATCTATTAAGGGGAACTTACCTGCTCAGCATAGTTTACTTTATATTTTTCCCTTCATAGCTACCGGCTAATTCTAAGACAGCATCACTATTATGTACCAGTAATCCTGATTATAAATGTTTCACACACTGGGTACTGTCTATGGCTAATTTTCTTTTGGAAAAATACCATTTAAGCATACAATTAAATATGTGACTGGTCATATCTGTTAGAGATTTTATTTAAATATATGAGAGACTATTAATTGTGACAGTAAATATATACTTATATATCCACATATATGCAGTGTTGTAACCTGTTGCTGAAGAAACAAGTTGAATTTCTGGAACACAATTCTGTGCTCAGCAATGATCATCCTTAAATGAAGCCAAAATGGATACTGCTCTATAGGAGCAGTGAGTGGAGGCAAGGGGATAAAGAAAGGCAAAGAAAAAAGCTCAGCCAACTCCCTTTTTTTTATAATGCTTTTTTACTGTTGTTCAATACAGTTGTCTCCATTTTCACCCCACCACGCCCACAGCCCCACCCATCCCCACCTCCCACCCTCGAACTAACCCCCCGTTGGCTTTGTCCATGTGTCCTTTATACATGTTCCTTGATGACCCTTACCGTATTTTCTCCATTATCCCCTCCCCCTCCCCTATGGTTACTATCAGTTTGTTCTTTTATTTCAATGTCTCTGGTTATATTTTGCTTGTTTGTTTTGCTGATTGTGTTCCACTTATAGGTGAGATCATATGGTATTTGTCTTTCACCGCCTGGCTTACTTCACTTAACATCATACTACTCTCCACTTCCATCCATGTGGTCACGAAGGTTAGGAGCTCCTTCTTTCTTTCTGCTGCATAGTATTCCATTGTGTAAATGTACCATATTTTCAAGCAAACTATCGGAGATAGAATTCAAAAGAATGGTTATAAGGATGCTCAAGGAACTCAAGGACAACTACAAGGAACCGAGTGAGAACTACAACAGTCTTAAAAAGCAAATAGACACTATAAACAAGAACCAGGAAGAAATGAAGCATACAATTTCTAAAGTGAAAAACACACTAGAAGGAATTACAAGCAGGCTGGATGAAGCAGAGAACTGAACTAGTGAGCTGGAAGACAAAGTAGAAGGAAATACCCAGGTAGAGCAGCTGCATGAAAAAAGACTCAAAAAATATAAAGATAGCTTAAGGGAACTGCAAGACAACATGAAACTCAGCCAACTCTCTTAAGCATTTTGGTGCAAGATCCTCCAGTTCTCATTCCACAGTTTGAGGCTCTTCCCTCATGCAGTGCAGTGAGTGCGCTTCCTGCAGTTGTATTTCTTGTGCAGTGATGTAGACTTGAAACTGTCTCAACTAGTTTTCTTTAAACTGCCTGAGCCTGGTAGGTCTCCAATAAAAGGGTTTCTTTTTTCACTATTTTTAAAATACTACCTTCACATTTCACAATTAAAACCCAAGTAGGTTCAATAGTTTCCTGGTCACTCTTAGATGTCAAACAACTCTCACCCATTTTGTCCAGTTTTAAAACTTCATTTTCTTCTCCTATTTGACACATACCTCCTTCCCATTCTCCAGCACTTGCTGAGCTTTAGCTTGGGAGCATTGCAGTGGGTCAAGGATATGGTCTGCTCTTCCACTCCTCTTCTCTTTTTTCTAGTTCTAACTTCTTTTCACTTTGGAAAAGAGAGAAAAAAAGAGATAAATGACCCTCACATTTGATTGACATGTGATTGCAATTCTCTGTCCCTGGTCTCTGATTTTTCCACCTAGGACCACGGTGGGTTCACTGTCAAACCTGGTGACATCATGTGGGTATCTTATGACTTTGGCTCAGCTGCTCCCTACACAAGGAGTGGGTCATGTATAATGGCCCCCTGTGTGTTTATTTGAACCTTGAGAAACTCGTGCATCCTTGCTTTGCCAAACAGTTGAGGTACAGGAATGCAGGCTTCTCCTTTGCTATCTCTTCTCTTCACCCTGCTTTTGCACTATCTTCCTGTTTACATGAGCCCAGGTAAATCAACAAATCCTCTTTCAGAGTAGAAATCTAACCTCGGAATGAGGCAACAGTCTCCCATTCTGCCACACACTCAAATAAATGGCTCTCTTTGAGTTTCCCTTCTTGCTGAACTTTGCAAGGAGAAGTGGGCAGCTGAAGAGACACACTATTCCTCACAAGACTGAAGACTCATGACTCTCAAACACCCGTTTTCTTAAACCTCACCTACAAACACACACTAAGGTCCATAGGAGAGATAATGCTTGGTGTACCACGGCCTGTTAAGGCATCTCCCAACAAGCCCTGAAGAGTTGTCTGAACTCCATTGTTTCTTAAAATATAGGATACCTGTTGTCTCTTTACTTTAATCTTGAGTGTTGGTACGTACCTTCAGGGCAAAAAGGGAAGTTCCACTCAACATGCTGTTATAGATGCTTCTTCATCTGAAACCCTTGGTTGGTCCCCTCCTATTCAGCCACTGCAGCCTTCTAGCTGTTACCATTAGAGCAGAGCTCTTAGTTTCCCAGAGCAGCTGCATGTACTGCCTCCCTCACTGCCCTTAGCCATCAGGATTTTGTCTAGTCCTTCATTAGGGAAGCCCTAAAAAATCCTTATCATTGCCCTATTGTGCTCATTAGTACAACAGTTTTACTCAGAAGAGTCTCTATTAGATAAACACTTGGCTGGACAAGGCAACAGATGGTACATAGGCCTATTCACACTTTTAAATGAGTCAAAAAGTATGTTAGTAGTAATAAAACAACAATAATATTTCAGCAATATAACAGAATATATAATTCCAAATTGAGCCAGATCAAATCATTTTTGAAATGCCCTTTGGGGCTTTTATGGTCCATAACAGAAAGCCATTTTTATTACTTTTATAGTTCTTTGATCTGAAATAGTATACTCAGATTGATCACTCATCTAATTCACCAGGCTTACATCCAGATGACTTTTGTTTATTTTCAGTAACTAGGTTTGCCTAAAAATATCCTCAGGAATAACATTGGGATGTTTTAAAAAAATATGTTTCATATTCTAAAGGCAACACAAAGAAAAGAAGGAAAGAAAGAATATGAAACTTGACATTTTTATTAGCTTTCCACATAGTAACAAACATCCCCAAAGTTTCAGTGGCTTACAACAACAACAACAATTTCGTTTTCACTGGTGCAGCACGTGGGCTGCAGACTGGGCTTGGCTCCGCTGGACTCCACACAGCAATGCTCAGCTCTGCTCCGCATTGCCTTTGCGTTCCCAGACTGAGGGAACAGCCCCCAGCTGGAGCATGCTGTTCTCATGGCAGAAAGCGGAGTACAAGAGGTCAAGCCAATCCATGACAGCACATTCAGATCATCTGCATTTCACCCAGTCCCATCCTATTGGCCAAAGAAAATCACATAGCCAACATTAATGAAAGATGGAGAAGTAGGCTTTGCCTATGGGAAGGCACTGGAAGTCACCTAGCAAAGAATGTGGATGAATGCTCTTTTTCAGAGAAGAGAGCGTAGAGTTGGGAAGAATAATATAAGCTAAAACATAGTGCGAGCACAATGGAAACATCACAAATATGAATATAATATAACATTCCAGGAGACTACTTCAAAGGTAGGAATAGATATAACAGATAAATGTTAGGTATATAAACTGTAGTATGAGGATAAAATTAAGTCAGTTACATATCTTATGGATGCCTTTCACATCTATTTGTTTTGTAAAAATGTGCACAATCTCTAGAGTATGAATTTCTGGATATTTTCTGAATTTATTCCCTTTTAATAGTTTTATATTTAAAGTTGTTACAAAATGGTTTATTGACAAATACATATTGCAAAATAACTATTGATTGTGTTCAGTGGAAATCAGGCTCTTCCACGGGATTATAAGAAAAGCATTCCAAGGACCCATGCATGGGAGATTGTGGTGTGGCAAGGTTTATTCAGACAGAAATCTGCTCCTTGGTTTCCCTTGTAGGCTGCCGCTGTGTCTCATCTCCCTCATTCCCCCATGGAAAAAGCCCAGCTGTGTCTTCAACAAGGCAAAAACAAACATCAGTGTCCAAAATAGCTGATTCATATTAAAGCTTAGTTCTTTGGAGTCCACACATCTGCTGTGGGCCCCAGTAGCTGCTAGACTTACATGGCTGTGAGCTCATAACAGCGCATGCAAACACACAGGTAATTGCGTTACCCAGCAGGGGGGAGAGAGAGAGAGGGAGAGAGAGAGAGAGAGAGAGAGAGAGAGAGAGATCCTTTCTTTGTTCCCCTGGGTTATATTAGATTGGGTTTGGGATGGACCCGGTGCTTTTTCAAAAGAACCAATCAACTTCCCAAGCTTTTGTGGGCTTTTTGATGGGTCCACCCCCAGCCAATCCATTATTTCCCAGGCTAGATTGACAGGCTTCTATGGTCAAGTGCCTCTCCCTTCCTCCTGCAGCAACCTAGTGCAGAAACAGGGAAGATAGGGGTGTTAATCCCCTTGGAGCACAATACCGTGCTCCCCTAGAGTATGAAAAGCTGTCATTTCCTGAGGAAACAACAGCCTCATGTTCCCCAGTTTATTAAGCTCAATGTCTAATTCCCTTTGCTTCCCTTTCTTATATTAATAACTAGTTAAGTACCTATGGCAACAACTATAAATTACATATCTGCAGTCTTGGCCCACCTAAATGCTTCTTAATTCTATAAGGCAAAATTTAACAGAAGTTTAGTGCTATATATATGAAAGACCAAATCAATATTCTAAGAAGGAACTAGTCATAGGAAACAGTTATCTTTGCAAGGTGTATAAAATGTACCAAGTTTAGGAAAATAGTAATCAATTGCAACCAGTGAGAAATAAAGTTGTAAAGGCTAGAGAAATATATACTTTTTATCTCTTATACACTATGGAAATCTTAAAATTAATAATTCCATATCAAGTATTGGATTTCAGCCTTTATGTGTCTGAGGGTTATAAACACACTTGAAGAAGCCACCTTCTAGAATCTACCTGTGTTTAAAAACTGTTTTAATGAGCCACACACCCTGCCCCACATAAAGTAGCAAAAAACAGGTAATGGGAAGGAGAGGTCCTGGAGTGACTTGAAATTACTCATCTTTTTGTGCGGTTTACTTTCCTTCTGCTCCTGGATGATGTTATCCCTCTTCAGTCACAGGAAATACACAAGTAGGTACAACTAGCAGCCAGGCCCTAAGCTGTGGGATGTTGTGCTGCTGAGAACTAGAATTAAGGCCCTCACCAAAGGGAGTTAGGGGCAAGGAGGGCTGGGATGGTGTGATTGCTCTGCTCTGTCCTGCAGGTAGACTGATGAAATGACAACTGCCTGTACTTTGTCTGTAGCTCTAGCAAGTCACTCCATGGGCCCAGAAGCAAGGAAGAAATGGAGAAAAGCTCTCATTTCCAAGAAAAATCTCCATTTCATGCTAGCTGAGGCTTGTGACTATCAGGTCCCACGGAGTCCACCACAATACCCTTCATTTAGGCAAATCCCCTCATGATATCCTATAACAAATGTGCTCAGTCACACTTCCTTCTCTTTCTGAGTACTGCCTCTCAAACTCAACACTGCCAAAACCTTTAATCGGTGAGGTTTTAGGCATTTACCCTCATTTTAATGCTGTCATTACTGACAGCCTATATGACATGTATAAAATAATATCAAATCAAATCATCCCTGGATTTTGCAGACAGTAGGATGGATAGGTCTCTGGCTTGTTGAGAGTTACCTCACAGTTTGTGAGCAATAACATTGCCTGCATCTTAAAAGCCCAATTATTCAACACCAAATCTTACTCGATACTTCTCAGTCCCTTGACCTTAACTTAAAACAGAATTTACTTAGCATAAGCGATACTGTTTCTCCCAGGCGACAACACAGTTTGAAAAGGACGTTTGGAATGCACAGGGAGGGTGGCCAGCTGTTTTCTACAGTCTTACAACAGAGGCAGTGGGTGAAAACTACGCCATGAGGCGTTCGCTCTTCCTATCACGACGGGAATTGGTATGCCCCTGAATGACCATCCACCCAAAACTGTCAACTTTCTCTGAAGTTGTTTAAAATGAAAGGATGTGCTCATTTCTCTTGCCAGTAAAAGTGACTGTGCCTCTCATATCAGATTCCAAACTCTATCACTTCAATTCCGCAATTTGCAAAAACAAGACTCTTCACAAAGCTGAGTAAAAAGTCACGGAGCTTGAAGCAGCAGATCTCACCCCAAGAACATGCCATCTTGCAAGGGCGCAGGGTTTGAAAGAGGCATCTTCTACTAGACAAGTAATTACAACGGAACACACTCAAGTTTCTTTCAGTTTTCCATTTTTTTAGAACACAGCCACATATTCTCCCTGCACATCTCCATGCTCTGTTTTATTCTGAGCATGAAATCAAACTGGGTTTTTTCTCCTTGAATTAGCTGCTCAGGAGGGAAGCAAATACATTTCTAATACAATAGGAATTAAGAATCAATATAAATTATATAACTCTGACATTTCCCATGACCCTAACCTAAATATGTATCTTTTCTTTAATTATTTGAGTAAAAAAGCTGACTTCTGTGCAGAATAATTTTTTCTTTTAGCATTTATATAGCAGTTAGGTGGTGATACATTGTATATATATTTACTAGAACAGGCTAAAAATATCTTAAAAACAAGTAACTCAATATTCAAGGTGTATAACAATTTGGCAAAGATTGATATGAGATATAGAAATACTCTAACAATCAACTTTTTGTCTCACTGAAACTCAAGCAGACTGTAAAATGGTATATTATCAAAGCCCTCAAAATACCATGAGAATCTGAGAGGTACACAATTTTACATAAAACATTTGAAGTTTTACTTATTCATGCTCATATTTGCAGCTTTCCAATTCATACTCAAACAACACTCGGTTTCTTAGAGCCTCCAAGTTAATGACATGATTCACTTATGATACGTGCGACATTTCAAAGTCTCACCAAAGGGGGATGGGCAGGTAAGCTTCGTACTGTTCACTATCATTCTTCGATTGAAAATACATCGTTGGTTCCTTGAATTTTTTCTTTAATGCTCTCCAGAATTAAATAAGAACTGTTATTCCACTCAAAGTTTATATTTCTTTTATGAAAGTAAAAGAGGTACTAGAAGATAAGTTGGCTTCCTAACAATGACAAGAAAGCAAACCTTGCCCTCCCCCCTAAAATGCAGACCCATTCAATTAATTTTTTCAACTTAAATGTGTAGGAACAGAAAACACAGAACAAAAACAAATTATGCATTTGTTAGAGTCCATAACATAGTATGTGTTGGACAGAGATACAAAATTAAAAATGCAGAGTGAAACTCATCTATATATTCTGTGGCTGCTATGCATTTAATCCTTTCTATTTTCATATTTCATTCTCACAATAATTTTCTTCTAGTTCCTGGAATGTTAATATTTTTCAGGGGAGGGGAAGATTAGAGACCAGTTAAGATTAAAAGAATCAATCACAGAGAGGTTAATATATAAAGGAATTAGTTTTTTTTTTTATTTTCTTTTAATGTTTTACAGCATGATAACAAGTAAAGTTTAAGCACATGGGAATTAATTTCAAGGCAATAGAAATTGTCACTTGGAAGACAGAGTATTCAAATATTTGTTGTCACTGCTCCATTATCTAGTGAAATGTTCTTAAATTTTTTTATGTTCTGTGCCTCCCATGTCTGTGATGTGAGCAGAATACCAGGCGGTGACAGGGGCTGGCCTGGGAAGGCTGCGAGATACAGATGAATTAATGTCTTTTGACTGAATAGTTATATATTGTGTAGAGCCTTTTCAAATGTATCAGCTCAATCTATGTTCTATACAGCTCTGTAGAGTCAAAGTTACTGCTTTATTTCACAGCCTTGTTAAGTAACCAGCCTAAGTCACTTACATGTCATAGGGCTGGGACTTGAAGCCAGAAATGAAAGAAAATAAAAACCATGACCTTGCCTTTACAGTGTCTTCCTCCAGGTCATCAAGGGGAGGAGGTACTGGCAGAAAGGGCAATATAGAGGTAAATGACAGTACGGAAACATCATTTTTTACTTTAAAATTATTTTTATTTAGTGCCATTTAATGTTTTAAAATTTGTATTGAATTTATTGGAGCGACATTGGTTAATAAAATTATGTAGGTTTCAAATACACAATTCTATAATCCATCATCTGTATACAGCATTGTGTGCTCACCAGCCCAGATCAAAATAAAGTAACAAAGAAAATAGAAACAGACTTGCAGATACCGAGAATGGACAGTCAGCTGTCAGGGGGGTAGGGAGGTTGGGTGACTGGGTGAAAAAGGTGAAGGGATTAATCAAAGAAAGAAATTCATAGACACAGACCATAGTTGAGTGATTAGCAGCGGGAAAGGGGGGTAGGGGGGCAGCAGAGGTTAAAGGAGGGTTAATGGTGACCGAAGGGATGTTATCTTTTGAAGAAAAGCAGAGAAGGACAGGGGTTGATGGTTGAGCTGCAATATATTACGGTCACTTATAAGTAGTAGTTCTAAAATTCTTTGTTCATATTTTATTAAGACAAAAATATGCTGTTAAGATAAGTATTTCTTGTATGATTAAGAAGCCTGAAAGAAGAAAAAGGGTGTTGTGAATGGAAATGAGAAAGTGCAGGTCTCTTATCGATTCCTCACTTTTGTAATCTCATTAGCTATCAGATGGAACTTGATGACCGCCAGCAAACGTCTCTCCCCTTCTGCACTATTAAACTACCCAAAGGCACCAAATACGGATTAGTCTGCAACACACTTATTTTCCTTGGTGGAAGAGGTTAAAAAGCAGCTTTAGATACAAGAACTCTTTTTCTCTCTTTCCTTCAGGCTGCTAAAGGATGCACAGAATGAAGCTTATTTTAAAAGCTGGTATCAGAAGCTGTTGGCTGCTCTCCAATTCTGTGCAGGGAAAGCCTTGAGTGATGAGTTTTCCAAGGAGATGAAACTTATCAAAATTCTGGGAGACGTTGGGGAAAAAGTCAAGTTGGCTAGTGACCCTCAGAGACAGGTTTGTTGAGAAATCAATCTTCATGAAGTGAAGTATTTTGTTTTTAATCTTTGGTTCAATTAAGTTTTAATTTCATAGCTTAGAAAGCAAACTCCTTCACTATACTTAGATATAGGGCACAAGTTAATTATTTAATCAAGTTTTTTTTTTATCTTACGATCCTGCAGTTAATGATAACGTCCATCACCAGGACATGGCTTTTTGATCCAAGTAGCCATGCGGCATACAGATAGTCTGACAAAAGAGGCCCATGTGACGCAAAGGCAGTCCAATAAAAAGAGCAGATGAAGTGATTTCCTCGAAATGGCAGCACCCCTCAGACTTATAGCAGAAGCACATGAGGGGACTTTTTAGGGGACCCTTGTTCAAGGTACAAAGCCTGGGTCTAGATTTTTCTAACATTGCACTAATCAAGGTCACGTTTTTAAAGACTTCTGCAAAAACAAATAAAATTAATTAAATGAGAAATTAATAGTGGTGTGGAATGTAATATTTTTTTAAAGATCCAGTATAGTCAAAATAGTGTACTTCTTTGATAACTGATTGTAATAATAATGCACGTGGCTATTCTTCTTCTGGATCTAATGAAAAAACACTTGCTCTTTTTAATTATCTGCACCACTAGCTCCCTTCAGTGACATAGGCCACTCAGCAGGTTCTCTTAAGTTCAACATTCTAGATGCAGAGACATAGTGGACGTCCATTCATTGAACTGAGAACATTATTCAATAATAATTATGTACTTACTATAGACCAGGAGTTAAGGATAGAAAGATGACTAAAACATGAATCGTGTCCTCAAGGAAGTTCATAGTTTCACTCCACCCACTGTTTAAAATCAACAAGAGTTTTCAACAAAATGATATGAAAATAGAAACAAGTAAAGTGTCCCAGAATTCTTTCCCAGCCCAAGATTTTTCCTGCTGGAATTCACCTAATTCAGAAATAACAGAAGCGTTGTAACTTTATCTACTTAGGAGATAGACACGTAGAAGTCATTTTTAAGTGGGAGACATATAAATTCTGGTTACACTGAGGAACCTTAAGGCACATAACATTAGGGGCAATGCGGAAAAAAAGATTCATCCCTATTACTGCAAACTCATTACTTTCAAGAAAGACAAAAAGTTGAAAGCAAGTAAAATAAATTGGTTCAAACTTTACAAAATTTGTGTATAGGTTGGGTTATTCTTATGTTTTAAAATTCCTCACATCTTTAAGTTGTACACAATAGTTAAATAATTCTGGTGCCTTTCTGACCATTTGTACCATATTTCACAGTGATATTGACATTATTCTCTCAAATAAATGTATTTTATCTTGACCAACTGATTTTGTGACATCTCTTCACATGGCAATAGGAAGAGAAAAAGAAAGAGGTGTGGAAAACATTTATAATTTTTCACAATATAAGTTATTATTTTTTATTTAAAAAAAAACACACCTTAAACCTAACTATATGAAATTAAGAAATTTTAATTAAATGAAGAGAAGAGAAATTTTCCTCCATGATATTCTTCAGGCAAATCCAGGCATAGATAAGACAAAGGACGACAGAAAGAGTACCGTAGGGGAATTTTTCCTCATTTCTCCACCTTGCTCTTCTGGACTCTGGGAGCAGTAGATTGCGTTTTTGTCAACGAGCCAGGAGGAAGAGCTAAGACGCCCTTGAGAGTTAAGTGAGAGTTATTAATGTGACATCCTCAGTTTTAGAATTGGGCTTAAAGAGCTTTCAAAAGTGGGCTAAAATGAGCTTTCTTATTTTTGAGTTATTATTGCTCTTTTGTTTTTAATTGTTATTATTTCCCCCCTCTTTTTGTCAGGGGATGCACAATTCTAAAGGTGTTGTTTGTGGTCTCAGACCTTCCACAGATGCTATGGAAGAGGACTGTGGAAGAAAGTCAAGCATCAGAAATACACTCATTGACCTTTAGTAAACTATTTCTACATACTGCTGCTGTTTCTGACAGTTACCAATTGTCCGCAAAATAATTGTTGTTACTACTGCCCATAATGTATGTGAACTTTTTCTGAAATGTACTATTACTATTAAGCATAAATCTTGAGAGTTGCAAACTAAGACTTTAGGAAATTATCAGAAATGAATCATGTTAGTAATTACGTAAAGCCAGGGCTGGAAGTTGGTGGGCCACAGGTCAAGTCCAACCCGTCAAGTTTTATTTGAACAGAAGAGCGCTTTGTTTTCATTTTACTTTTAATTGAATTTAAAGTCCTTTAGAAAGGTCATGCACGAATTAATTCTCCACTTCTTCCCAGCACTCCCTGTTGTCTTTAGCCTGTTGCCTTCTCAAATGTGGCTACATAACCCGCCTGACCCTAGAATGTCCAAGTGTACAACCCTCGATTTAAAGAGTTGATTTAATCAATGCAAGAAAATTATAACTTGAAGAAATAGTCAAGGTCTTTACAGTTTCTAAAATGCTTTTTCTTATGACTTATCACAGGAGGTACTGAAGAAAGAGATTGGCAGACTAGAAGAGTTCTTTCAGTATACAAATACCTGTCACCTTCCTCTGAACCCTGCCCTCTGTATAAAGGGGATTGATTGCAATGTAAGTGAATTTATTCAGTAGATCAGTTGAGTATTTTGTTCTGTATTGTGTAGTTCACTGTATGTTTTTGAAATGGGAAAAATGATTTATAAAATCTTATTGCAATTTTTTAAAGAAAAAGTAATTCAATCCATGTGCTCCGTTTGATGCACTATGACCATTTGGGATCACATTAGCCTCATCAGATGATTTGTTGGTTTAGAAACAAACTACACATCAGTCCAGTGGAAAAAAAAAAAAAAAGATACTTCTCACCAAATTGATTTCACAATTTATTCGAAATGGTTGATTTGGTGATTCCAAGCAGGCTGAGTTTAATTTCATGCTTATTTAGATTATGTGCATTCTCGTGCCTAGTACACTAACATACCATCAGCCACAATGTCCCCATCTTGATTCAATTTAAAATTCATTTGTACTCATGTGTTAATGTGCTATATAACATAGTTTGTGATTTTACTAATGCCTGGGAAGTCCTTCCTGGTGAGGTCACATTCTCAAACCCCTTCTCCTGCTAAGCCTCCGTCAGTCGCCTTTCTTTAACGTAGAGTCATCCTTTCCCCTCTGTTCTCCATGAACCTTAATATTCTCCTTCTCAAAAGCCCCAGAGTGTAACCACAGAGAGAAGCATTGATAAGTGAAATTTAAAAGTGAAGAGGATAAACTCAACTCATGCATGCACAAAAAAAATGTTACTTAACTAAAGTTTAAGGCAATCAAGAAAACAAATCCAATAATTAGGAGAGAAAGTAAACCATTATTAGTAAGAATACAAAAAGTTTTGCTAAAAACTTAATACTATCACCTTTATAACTTTGCTGTTACAAAGGCATCCTACAAACTTTCCTAATATGCTGCATAAACATATTTTGAAAGAAATGGAATCAATTCCATAAATTGAATATGTATGTCCATTTGGATGAAAATCCAAATTATCCCTAATTTTTTTTAATTATGTAACTTTTTAATCACTAGCAGTGGGTCTGATTAATGTTGAAGATACATGGAAACAGCATTTCCAAGACATAGTATCTCAAAGTAACAAGAACAGTGTGGACCATTGAGTCCAGATGTTGGTTGTGTTGTTTCTGCTTTCTTGGTTTGTTGTTGTTGGTTAAGTAGGCAATTTTTTTTCAATTAAAATTACATAAGACTTTCGTATTGTGCATTTTGGAATGTAGGGTGCTAGCCCTAACAATTGGCTGCTGTGAATATCCAGATCAGCTTGCCAGGCTGGAGGTCAACACCCAGGAGTCACCACCCCTAGTGGTGTGATTGGCACCACACTGCCCCGCAGCAACGTACAGCCATCAGCACTTTCCCTGAGACTGGGAAGTGCCCAAGTCTGATCGCTTTTTGACCCCATTGTCTCTGACCAGCTGTTCGTAGTACAAGGCTGCCACACCTGTACAGGACACACGTGGCAGGTGATGCTCTCACCTACAGAACATTTTAGTCTATCCTCCTGTCCTGCTGAACAACAAGGAGGTCTGAAGGGATATACATCACATCTGAAAATGGGATCAATGTGGCAAAGTTAACAATCAGGGCCCACATCTGGTTGGCCATCAAAGGACCCATACTGGAAAGAGCCTCTACGAGTATAATGAGTGTGGTAAAACCTTCAACTGAGAACCCACTGAGAGAGAATGAGGCACATGAATGCAGGGCGTGTGGGAAGACTTGTCGTTCTGCTCCCATCACACTAAATACCAGAGAGTCCATCATTGGGAGAAACCTCATAAATGTGATGAACATGTAAAAGCCTCTGCCCCAAGTCCCCTACCCATTGACTAGCATATAGCCCACATTGGGGGGAAACTTTCCGAATGGCACGAGTGTGGGAGAACTTCACTCAGAATAAAATCTCTTCGCACAGAATAAAATCAGGCACTTCGCAGGTAAGAAACCTTACAGTCGAAATGACTGTGGGAAAGCTTTCTCAACCAATGGAAGGAAACCTTTAAACCATCAGAGAATCCACACTGGAAAGAAGCTTATGAATTTAATGAACATAGTAAGGCCTTCAGTGAGAATAAATGTCTTATTTGGCATCAGAGCCTCCATACTGGGGGACAAGCACATAAAGGGAGGCAGTGTGGAGAAGCCTTCCATCACACCTTGCACACTGTCAACTCTGTGCGAACGCATAGCAGAGAAAAACATTCTGAGTGCAGTCTGGCAAGGCATTCAGTCTGGGTAAATGTCTTGTTTTATGTCACAGACTTCACACAAGCAAAAACCCCCATCAATGTGGAAGATACGTAGTCAAGACTCACATTCCATTGTATGTAAGAGAATTCACACTGGTGAGAAATCCTGTGAATGTACAAGTAAGGGAAGATCTTTGATTGTAGCACCAACCTGATGATACATCGGAGCCTGATAAATCCACTGACCGTGGGAAAGTCATTAGTGAAGGCTCACAGCTTATCGTGCGTCAGACAGCTCACACTGGAAAGAGGCTCTATGAGTGCACGTACATTAAGGTCACAGTACAGGTTAGGTTACAGTAAGGAAAGGAAAGGTTACAGCAGCATTGTGTTGGAATCCCCACTAGTGAACTACACTGGGGCAGAGCACTCAGGCTTGGCTCAGTCCACTTCTCCAAGAACGGCCCTCCAAGGTGGAAAGCAAAGGTCTTATGTTTGAGTTAAGCTTTCTTTGTAGGAATTCTCACCTTTGTCTGTTCCTGCAGCTACTAATTACAAGGGACAATTTCCTGTTTCCTTTAGGGTCACTAAGGGATGGAGCATGTGGATGAATGGGAAAAACTTAGTGCAATCTTTCTCTACTTTAGGGAAAGTAAAAACCACACCTCTTTTTTTTTTTTACTAATAGTTTTCTTTTAAAAAAATTATGTTAAATCTATTTTATTAGTGTGTACTTCTCAAGAGCATAGGTCAAATCTTTGTTTCTCTGTTCTAGTTCTTCTATGTCACCATTTGCATAAATTCATCCTCCAGGACTCTGATTCACACTTTTCTATTCCTTGTGTATAGCCTTCCCAATTTACTTTTAATTTCTACTTGAATCTGTCTTTGTTTGACTTTTCCTACCTAGAAAAACTTTCCTTTTACCTGCTTGCTAACTTATATCCCTCAGAGTCTGCAAATCCCCATGCTCCGCCGAAGGCCTCTTTTTCCGATGCTTCTTCATTCAACCGATAAACAGCCTTGTAAATTATTTTCTATTTAATGCATATGAATGTACATTCATACAAACCCTTTGTAAGCTCTTTGAGAGCGAATATGGTGTCTCTTTTTGTTAGCATATAGATGAGGATTTGTGTAGAATAGTTGTTGAATGTATAACCTTTTTGACACAACTGAACATGAAAACCAAAATATGAAACAATGAAAGCAAAATGATAACTCTGAGTGATGTCATTAAGACAAGGGGCTAAGCCTTGCCTTTAGCAGCCTCCCTTTTGCCCTTTCTCTCTTCCCCAGACTTGGGATGCCTCAAAGGGACCCCCAAGAACAGAATGAGTAGTATTTAACATCCGCTCATCTAGACTCATGCCTGGCCTAGTAAAGGCTTTCAAATCCAGTATCATGACAGAAGGTCATATGTTCCCTGATTGACTTACTCTTATAGCAGGAATGCATCACTCACCAAACGACCTTACCCATTTACTCTAAAACTCAGATTGATTCAGTAAGCAAGAGTGTCTGTTTGCTACAGGATTAAGTGAGATTTATGTTGATAGGTTAAGTTAAGAAATAGATCCTTTTCTCTCAGCTTCTACCAATTTCAGACATCTCAGAAATAATGATATTCAAACTGATCCTTCAGCATGTATTGATGTCATATATTAAGTTGATAAATTGAAAGTATCAAGTTCTTTTCCTTTTTCTAGTATTGATTGCACTCTTTACTGTCAACATGAACTCCCTAATAGCCTAAAAAAGCACAGCCTTTTAATACTCAAACAATTGTAAGAACATAAAATGAAAATAAGCAATAAGGAAAGTATAATAGAAAGTAATCAATATTGTAAAGCTGAAAATGGAAATTCAAAGTATAATTTAAAAAAATAAAAAGAGAAAATATATGTTGTACTCATATTTGTAAAGGTAAGGAAATATTCATTAATAAAAAGGAAAAAAGAATGTGTTGATTTTTTGCCCTGGCTGGTGTAGCTCAGTGAATTGAGCACAGCCCTGCAAACCAAAGGGTTGCAGGTTCGATTCCCAGTCAGGGCACATCCTGAGTTGCAGGCCAGGCCTCCAGTAGGGGGTGCACAAGGGGCAACCACACACTGATGTTTCTCTCCCTCTCTTTCTCCTTCCCTTCCCATCTCTCTAAAAATAAATAAATAAAATCTTTAAAAAAAAAAAGAATGTGTTGATTTTTTGAACTACCTAATCAGTGTCGGGCTCATGTGTCTGTTGGCAAAAATGGGCAGGGTAGGGACTATTCTTCCCATTTGACATTGGGATACAAACATTTCAATAACTTACCCAAGGTCTTACAGCTAGTAAGTCATAGAGTCCAAATTTGAACTCATTTAGGGCTTTCTTAACTCTATCTATATCCATATTTCTTTAGTATGCTGCACAGCAGAAATAATTAAAAGGAAATAAAATTTTTAAATAGCAATTTTATCTTTTCGCTATTAACCAGCTCTCATGAGCACAGCACTTACATACTACTCAGTTTATTTAAGTCCCCGACATATCACCACTGTTCAGGGAGGAAGAAAATGTAGTTGGAAATTTATGACCAGCCAAAAAGCTGGCTTTTCAGTTTCCAAGTGAAGGTTTTGGTTGTTAAGACTAAAGTTGATGTTGTTTTTTTAAAATAAATAACTGTCTTTGTTCCAAAGTATAAAAATTATTCATATGTGTTATGTTTGCTCAAATAAGAAATTCTGCAAGGGGCCATGATTTCCTGGAAATTGTTCTTTTTGCTTTATTTTGCTCGCTGTTTCTCTTTTCTCCTCCTACAGGCATGCTCATATTTCACATCTAATGCTTTGCCATTGAAGATTACTTTCATCAATGCTAATCCAATGGGCAAAAATATCAGCATCATTTTTAAGGTACAGTGACTCCTAAAGCATGAAATTGATTACATTGGTAAAAATACTTGATTTATTACTCACAAAAAAATTACTGTGGCTGTTTTCCTCTGGCACCAGCACAGAAGAGTCCAGTTATTTTTGATTTTGCATTTTTTAAAGAATTACAGTACATGCCAAATTATGATTGGCAATAAATCAAATATTATTGGCTTAATGCCAGTGAACCTTCAGTGCAAAACTTGAAAAAATGTCTCAACAAACAAAATTATACAATCACTTTTGTGTAGCAAAAAAAATGAAGTGTGTGGTGAGCCCTGATGTAGAGAGCTTTTTTTTTAGCCTCAACAGTAAATTAAAATCAAATTACCTGTTACTCAAATAATATAAATTAACTTAACATAAAATTCTCATCTGCAAGCACTTGCTGATTTTAGCAATTTGGATTGTTTTCTTTTTAAAAAATAAAACATAAATATGGGCCATATCAGTCTTTATCATGAGTCCCAGGGGAAAAGAGAGTAAAAGGTTATACACAGGTAAGAAAAAGACACTCAAGAAAAAACTGGAAGGAAAAAAAAAAAAAAGTAAGGATTTGCCCATCATCCAGCTGGTTTAATCCATTATTCAGCCAAACTGGACAACAAGGTCTCAGAGTGATATTTTTGGTGGATTCTGACTATTTTTGAGGATAATGATTAGGACACTCATACATTTCCTTTGAAATAGGTAACCTCAAACAATAATGATTCAAAGATTCTTATATTTGCTGGAGAAAACAAACAACATGGAATCTTATCATGGCATAATTTTCTGCATATAGAGAGCATTTTCTTTTTAAAATTTTTATTGGATTTTTTTCCATTACCATTGAGTCCCCTTATAACTCCCTTCCCCCTGTATCACCCCACTGTTGTCCAAGTCCATGAGTCCTTTTTCCTTTTTGCTCAACCCCTCCACCCCTTAACCTCCCTTACCACCACTAGCTGTCATCCTGCTCTCCATATGAGTCTGTCCCTATTTTCCTTTTTAGTTAAGTTTGTTCATTAGATTCCACATAGGAGTGAAATCATATGGTATTTGTCTTTCTCTGACTGGCTTATTTCACTTAGTGTAATGTTCTCCAGGTCCATCCACACTGTTGCAAAGGGTAACATTTTCTTCTTTTTTGTGACCAAGTC
>VMDR010017785.1:0-19767 GCA_007922815.1 Macrotus californicus
CCCCCCCCCCCCCCCCCCCCCGTTCTCAGGCTCCACTGATAGGATTTTTGTCATTTCAAATTAGGTTGAATTTTTTGTAATTTTATACAAATGGAAGCATTCAATATAAACTCTTTTGTCTGGCTTTTCACTCAGCATAATTATTTTAGATCCACTCTGGTTATTTCAGTAGTTTCATTCGTTTTCACTGCTGATTAGTATGCCACTGAGTGGATATACCACAATTTATCTGTCCACTTGCTGGTAGACATTTGGGTCATTTTTAGTTTTGAGATATTGCAAATTAAGCTACTCTGAGCATTTGTGTGCAAGTCATTGCACACATATATGCATTATTCCTCTTGGGTACATACCTAGGTGCAGAATATAGCTGGGTCATATGGTAGGTGTGTTTTCATTTTTTAAAACAAATATCAATGTTGTCCAAAGCAGTCATATCATTTTACATTTCCACCTGCAGTGCATGAAAGTTCCAGTTTTTCCATATCCTCACCAATACCATCTTTATTTTTAGACAAATATGTACAGTATTTTCTCCTAGTTTGTGCTTTGTCTTTAATAATGCCCTTTGAAGAGCAGATGTTCTTAATTTTGATGAAGCCCAATTTATTCATTTTTTAAGACATCGTGTTTTTTGGTATTGCATTTCAATAATCTTTATCTAACCAAAGGGCACACAATTTTTCTCCTAGGTTTTTCTCTAGATGTTTTATAATTTTAGGTTTTACATTTAAGGTTATGATCCATTTTGAGTTTATTTTTGCATGTGGGGTCCAAGTTCAGTTTTTTGCATTTGGGCATCTAATTGTACCAATACCATTAAAAAAGAAAGCTTTACGTTCTCTGTTGAATTACCTTCAGAACTTTGTTGAAAAATCAATTGACCACATACATATGGATCTACGTCTCTTTTCTTTTAAAGATTTTATTTATTTATTTATAGAGAAAGGGGAAGGGAGGGAGAAAGAGAGAGACAAACATAGATGTGAGAGAGAAACATTGATCTGCTCTCTCGCACACACCCCGACTGGGGAACAGAACCAGCAACCCAGGCATGGGCCCGACCACAAATCAAACCAGTGACCTTTCACTTTGTGGGGCGATGCCCATACAGCAGAGCCACACCGGCCAGGGCCACACTGTGTCTATTTCTTGATTTTCTGTTGTGTTTGTTGATCTCTCTGTCTTGGTGCCGTGACCATGACAAGCCATAACATGACTCCTGTGACAACTGTTTGTAGCAAGCCTTGAAGTCAGATAGTGAAGTCCTCTGACCTTTTTCTTCTTCAGTTTTTTGTTTGATTTTTTCTCTTCTGAGTTCTTTGCATTTACAATGAATGTGAATTACAGAATAAAGTTGTCAATTTCCACTAGGAAAGTGATGAATGGGATAGATCAATTTGAAGAGACAACATGCTTACAAAATTTGGTATTTTGTTCCATTTATTTAGACTTCCCTCAATTTTTCTCAGCTATGTTTTATAGCCTTTAAGTATCGGTGTTACATATCTTTGTCTGATGTATCCTTTAAATATTTCATTTTTTTCTGCTCCTAGGGATTTTTTTACACTTTATGCTTTTGATTGTTCATTGCTAGTACAGAGAGATATAACTGAGTTTTGTCATTTATTTTTATATCCTGTAGTTTTGCTAACCTCAGATTTTTTTAAGCATCTTCTTTATAGATTTTATCATATTTTTTATGTAGACCACCATGTCATCTGTAAATAAAGATGTCTTGTCTTTTCCCATTCCAATCTCAGTGCCTTTTATTTATTTTTATTTTCTTACTGCATGGAGGTAGATCCTTAAATATAATATCAAACAGAAGTGGTGAGAGTAGAATTTTTTTACCTTTTCCTGACTCTACAAGGAAAATATTAAGCCTCTTACTCATGAGCATGATATTAGCCTTAGATTTTTCTTACATGCTTCTCATCAGGTTGAGGACTCTCCCTTTTATCCCTAGTGTGGTTTGAGTATCATCAGTAGTAGAGATTGAGTTTCATCACATTCTTTTTCTGCATCTATGGAGATACTCTTACATTATTTGTTTAGTCTGCTTGATATGTGAATCACAGTACATTGATTGCTTTTGAATATTAACCAACCTTTCATTCATGAGATAAATCACACTTGGTCATAATGTGTTATTCTTTCGACATATTGTTAGGACCAGTATGCTGAAATTTGAAGAGCTTTTGTATCTGTTGGTCTGTAGTTTTCTTTTGGGGTTACTGACTTTGTCTGGTGTTGGTGTCAGAGCAACGCAGACCTCGTACAATGATTTGGGAAGTGGTCCTTCTTCTTTTCTAGAAGAATTTGTTTAGAATTGGTACCATTTCTTCCTTAGATGCTTGGTAGAATCACTCTTTAAGCCCTCTGGGCCTAGTGTTTTCTTTGTGGGAAGGTTTTTAACTACAAATTTAATTTCTGTAATAGATGTTAGGTTACTCAAATAAGCTAGTATTTATTAAATGTATACTATTAAACATTCAAGTATTGCTTGAGTATCTTGTAGAAATGGACATGTTTGTCTATTTCATTTCAGTTGTAAATGCATTGATATGATTGTTCATAGTATTTCTTTATTGTCCTTTTACTTTGTATCAAATTTGACTTAGTACCACCTCTTTTATTCCTAGTATTGATAATTTGGCTTTTCTTTTTTCCTGTTTAATCTGGCTAGAGTTTTAGCAGTTTTTTAAAAAATATATCACTGAAGAGCCAGCTTTTATGTTGTGTTAGAAGGTTACTTTTTCCACTTAAAGGCCTGAATGATAGGGTGGCAGACTAGGTAGGTTTTATCAGAACAATAAAAATGAAAATGATCTGGTACTACCTGGGGAGCACAGACATGGGAGGTTCTGGGAACCGGCCTGCGAGCAGTGTATCTGGGCAGGTGACAGTACATTAGAAAGGAAGAAAGGAACAGGCCAGGATGCACCAAAGGCTCACTCCTTCACTCTCCCCTTTGAATGAGACTATTCCTACAGTGTTTGAATTCAGTCTTGGTATGTTTGATAATTGGAACAGCAAATTATTTCAGTAAAGAAAGTCTATGGATAAATTTCAAATCCCAGTTGCCTCTTTTACTGAAAAAAAGCATCTTTATAGTTGGCATCTTTGAGTGTTCTCTGGAAGTCAGTATGGAATGACAGAGCAGGGCCTTTGTAATCAGTGGGTCCTTAATTCAAATACAACATCTGAAACTTCCATGCTGTGCAACTTCAGGCAACTTACTCAGCTTCACTGATAGGATTCTTACCTGTAAAATGGGATAATACCTATTCCCATTTTACTTAAATACTTAAATAATTCATTTCTTACCCTCTACAATATTTATTATACAATGTTGTGAGAGTTTAAATGAAATCGCATTAAATTATTGATATGTTGTATGCTCTCAACTAATTCTAGCTCCATGCTCACCCCCACCCACCCTGTCATTCTTACTCCTTGGTTGTCCCTCTTCTCAGAATGCTAAGAGCACAGTGTTAACCAGGGGGAGGGGAAGCAAAAAGAGCAAGGAGCTCGTTAACCCCATCTGGGCTATAGATCTTCTTAGCAACATGGCAACCAATAAATTGGTATACCTGTTGAGGAAATTTTAGCCAATATATACAGAGATATGGACCTCAAATTTCATAAATGCATGTGATGCTTAGAGTTTATAAAACATGTATACTGAAGCCACAAATTATGTGGAAAATTAGATTCTAATGTCAATGAGTTTGCGTTGGAAATCTCATGCTTTTTCAAAAAAAGTACTTTTTGTACTTTTCAAAGTACTAAAAGTACTTTACAAAGTACTTTTCAAAAATCCTGAAGGGAGGCACCACCATGGACACTGCTTGTATTCAATATCCTCACCAAACTAGCTATTTTCTGTCAGGGTTGAAGTTTTTTTCCCCCTTTGAGCACCTGAAAACATAGCTGCCTTGAGTATAGAATTGGCGACATGCAAAATATATGAGCTTATCTTTGCACGCGAGGCTCCGACTCAGGGTCTCACTGCATCAGAGGCACCTGGAAGCGGAGGCCTGCTGGAGCAAGAGTCAAGTCAAGCCCTCTGTCTCTGAGGTGAGGTGCAAAGGCATACCGAATGGAATGGCTGCTAGGAACTGTTCTCACAGCCTGGATTCTTGATGTTCCCTCTTGCAGTGCATGTACGATTGAGTTCCTTAGCTCATTAAGGATGTAAGCTACTTCTCTCTTAGATGACCTTAAGAGAAACGCTGCTTCTTCATTTCTTAACCCTTTACAGTAAGCCCTGAAGATCAAAATGAAAGTTCCCCTCCACCAGCCTGCCACTTAGAACTCCTATGGACATCACTGATCGACTAAAGCACACTTTGCTGAAGAGCCTGGTTGTGATTTTAGACGGGCAAACAGCTTAACCAGGCGCTCAGGACCGATGGCCCTGATTATAGTGCTTTATGTAAGGAAACCAATTTTTAGTGCATGTGTTAGACCAGGGTTTAGCAAACTATGGCCAGGAGCTGGCCACCTGTTTTTGTAAATGGCACTTAGTTGAAACGCAGCCTCACGCGTGTTTTTACGTACTGTCTATGAATGCTTTCACACCAGTGGAATATACTATACTATGGCAATGCTGAGTAGTTAACAATATGCATCCTGTGAGCTGCAAGCCTCAAATATTTATAATCAGGTTTTTAAAGAGAAAGCTTGCTGACCCCTTTCACACCTTTATTTGTTTAGAGCAGAAGCTCAAATGACCACAGACATCAAAAAGACCAGGGGCGCAGTTGAAAATACAGATTTCTGGAGGCCACCGGGGACCCACTGAGTCAAAATCTCTTGGACTGGAGCCTGTGAATCCGCGTATTTAACAAATGCTTCCAGTGACTTCTAAAGCACCCTGAAGTTTTGCTACCGTTGGTTTAGTGACTAGGAAAACTACCGTGCGAGTAATGCTGTCTATAACCAGCATGCCCACCACAGATAAGCTCGTGTTCCCTCTGGCTCAGGGCGTAGGGGGCCCAGAGAAGAAACTACATGCCTGCACTTCTGGTTTTGTAGTTTAAAATCTTGGAAAGACATGCCACGAAGGAAGTTACCTCTTAGTTGGGGGAGGCATTAAGTGTTTGAAGGGCAGTAAAAAGTTGAAATCTGGAGGATGGGTTGGAAATTCTGAGGAGAGATGATTTTGTAGATAAGCGTGGTGAGCCCTGATTTATCACTGGGTCTTGAACAGCATTTGGTGAGTTACCACCAACATGCCGAGGGCAAGAAGAAAGAAAATGGAACGTGACAGAGCAGCACCCTAGGTGGTGAGAGTAAACATGACTGTGAAGTGTTTTGTTTCATTCACATGCACACACCTATATATACGTGCACACACGGACTGCAATGCAGAGTGTATTTTCACTATGAAGTGCTGTCAAAACATTTTAAACTCCATTCTTACAGATCATATTTAAGACTCATTAAAAGTAGAGATAATGTAGCTGTCCTCAGAAGTAATACATATTTCTTCTTAATACATAATAAAGACAAACTATTATTTCTTTTTATATAAAATCATGCATAAATGCACAGATTTGGCATATGCATTTTTTCCAAATCCACCTATCTCTTCACTTTTCCTTTGGGCAAACCTCATGAATTAAAGAAATTCTAGAATTGTAGGGTTGGAATGACGTTGCAAACTTGGTTTTTACCTTTTCAGTTTATAGGAAAGGAAATAGAGACCAAAAAAAAAAAGTTGAGTGGTTTGTTGGTTTGCCCAAGGTCACGTGTATAGCAAGAGAAAGGTCACCCAAGAGGACTTCGAGGGGCTAAACTGGTTGGCTGCCCAGGAGGTGAACCTATTTGTATTCTCAGCAAAGTCTAGACTGGTCCTCAAGGCCCATGGCACACGTTGGCTAGAGATGAGTGGCACTAGCCCCTGTGGCTAGAAAAACATACCCAAGTCCCCACCACTCTGTTTCGGCCCTTGCGCTGTTGTTTTACTTAAAATAAAGAAGTTCTCTCATAGTACAGAAATAATTCTCCATCACATGTATTCTAATCAGAAGAAAAAAAATAAAAACTAAATCAAGAAAACCATGTGATTAAAGAAAGTTAGAGGTTGTATTTCTGGGTGGAATTTTAAAATATCCTTGGAGTTTTGTTTTGTGCTTTAAAAAGGTTTGAATGACCATATAAAGCCTGCACCTTACACCAGCCTCTTCACACATTTTACTTTTCTTTCCTGACTCCTGAGTGGGGTGGGGGGTGGGGATGCTGGACGAAATGAGGCTCTTTAACTTGTCAAAAGTGTGTGGCTGCCCAGGAGGGGGGCCAGGATTGGAGCTTATGTCTCCTGATGACCATCTGGGTTAGAGGTGTGTGCATTGTAAGGTGTTCAGTGTTGGAAAGAGCTTTCGTGGTTCTTGTCATGTGGCTGCTGCTGCTGCTGAATCAATTATGGACACTGTATACACTCTCATTTAAGTCCTTACAACAGTCCTCTGGTAACATGTCCCCAGCTTTACAGCTGAGATCACTAAGGGCCTCTTCTGATCGTGTATTGCTGCGTGAAAAACTAACCCAAACTTAGTGTCTATAAACAATACTTTTATTATACCTCAGGGATTCGGTGAGTCAGTAATTTGGGTAGGATTTGTCTCAGTGACCCTTTTTCGGACCCAGTGGTCCTCAGCTGCTGCATGAGCAGGTTTGGAGGGTCCAAGAGGCTCCCCTCACAGGGCTGTTCCCTCAGCAGGAATGGTAGAGTCTGAACTCAGGTGGGACTGCTGGCCAGAAGGCTTCTGTGACACGGTTTTCTAAAGATAGTTGGACTTCCTACATCACAGCTCAGGACAGCAGAGAAGGTATTCCAAGAGAGACAGGTGGAAGCTGTGTGGATTTTCTGACAAAGCCAACCTACAGTTGGATTTCAGGTCCCTGTCTCTAAACCACATTCTTATTTGGTCCTATGGGGATAGGTGTTGCCATTCTTGTCACTTAGCTGTAAATCCAAGCCTTAGGCAATATTCTGCACTTCTTTCTGGCAGTTGTACTTCGGACTGCGGCCACAGGCCTTTTCAGAATGAGGGAATGCGTAGTCCTGTCTTCTCTGACAGTGCAAATGTAGAAACTCTATAAAAACCAAAGGCAAATTCTGCTCTCTCCAATCTGAAGAGTGTGATTAAGTGTGTGTGTGTGTGTGTGTGTGTGTGTGTGTGTGTATTCCTTTTAAACAATGAACACCCCTCAGGGGTGATGAACATCAGATAAGATTCAGATGAAAATGTTTTGCAGCCAAAGGCTGGGTGGTGGAGTCTGCAGAGCCCACCACTGGGAGCCAGAAACACAGGGCATTTCCCAACTGTGCCAGTGCTGACCGCACGGTGCTGCAGGCAAGTCGGTTCACCCGAGCCTTAGTTTCTTTGTCTGTGGTGTGAGATGGTTGTTCAAACCCGTTTCTCATAGCTATGAGGCTATATATACGTGTGTATGTATATGCATTCCTCATTAAACGTATGGGCACGCACAACCTTTCTCACATTTTACTTTCCGTATACCACCTTGTCGTCAAGAACACTGTAGAGGTAAAGGCACAGAATGATTAGAAATCTTCCCATCCATAGTTGCCAAACAGCATACCCCACCCAAGTACTTCATTTGTTAATAAAATTCTTTAAGGGAAAGATTAACTGATTTTTTTCCAATGATAGTGTGAGTATTGATTTTTCTTTACCATCTTCCTATGAGTGACAGCAGGCTTTTGGGTCAGAGTACATAGATATTTATTATCATTCTAAAAATGTGTCCACACCAACACTGCACTCCCTCTATCTGCTTGCTTTATTTTTCTTTCATTAAGTCCCCTTCCATAAAGAAATAACAGCAGAAGGGGCTTTTTGTTGTGATTCAGAACTCCATCTTCACATAGCCCTTTAGGTACATTAACAATATGCCCCTAAATGATAGTGACAGGCTTTCTCTGCACACCTGAGTCCTCAGTCAGGGGAAATGTGGCCACAGGGCCCAGGCTCCTTCAGATAGATCATTCTGTAAGGGGAGGGATGTGTATGACAAACACGGATTCCCATTAGTAGCTTTCTCTGCTCTACCCTGCTCCCCTCTTTCTTCACCCCCCTCTCTTCCTGTCCGTCCTCTCCCTTTCCCTTTGTACCCTTCTTTCTTCTCTTTTCCTTTGTGCTTTATTGGGGTGGAGTCTCCGTGCTTCCTTATTGCAGTAGCTCTCCAAACTCTTCTGTCTTTTCCCTCTGAACATTTTCTCCAGTGCTGCTCTGTTTCCTTGCCGTTCTAGTGCCCCAACCAGTGCCGTTGTCATCAGGAGGCCCGCTGCCCTTTCCAGAACGTCTCTGGACCTTTTTGATGCCCTGCCAACCCAATGAACTTTTCCTCTTCTACAAAAATCCAAAGTGGTCAATTTCAACAGCACTGTGTGTTGGGAAAACTATTGCTTTCTCTCATGTATTTACAGATTTTGTTCTTTGATAGTAACATATTAAAGGAACGAAAATAAAAGAAAATCCTATTACAGTTATTCATTCACCTTGGTTTTGTCTTTCATACCTTACCTTCAGCCTTAAGACTCTCTCTCTAGAAAGCTCAGCAACTTTCTTTCCAAAGCCCGTTTGAGGGAGGGAAGAAATGAAGCTCACAAACACGCCCGCCTTGCCCACCTCCCCCCCTCCCCGCAGATCTTAGAAAGCCTGACTTAGATCAGAGAAAGAGGCTAACCAAGTTTTCCACCTAAAAGGCAGTAGTAATCAGTTAAAGGTTTTGCAATAAAGGTATTTTTCCTTTAAAGCAAAATACTTTGTAACTTAAGTAACTTGAGTGTGGAAAATTTACTAATGATAGGCAATCCCCTGATGAATGTGAGGTTGTAAATTTAGAATAAATTTTTTTATATGTGGGACAAAAATATTTTTCAGTTGTACGAGAAAATTTTTGTAGAAGAGGTGATACTGCTTAGTGTTTTATCCAATATTACAAGTTTCCTTCAAGAGCCTTGTGAAAGTTTCAGGACCAGAATTTCACATATATATATTCAGAGATAAGTGTTTTTAAGATGAAGATCTTCCTTTATAGCAAGGTCGCCAACTCCTGGCCATGGTCTGATACTGGTCCCTAGCCTATTAGGAACCAGGCTGCACAGCAGGAGGTGGGCAGCGGGCCAATGAACAAAGTTTTGCAATGCTGCCTGAGCTCCGCCTCCTGTATCCCTTCCACCTCCCCGACCCCCTGCCATCTGTGGAAACATTGTCTTCCATGAAACTGGTCCCTGGTGCCAAAAAGGTTGGGAACCACTGCCTTACAGAATCACAGCATCAATTAACTCAAATTAAGTATTGATGATAAGCAAAAAGTAGTTTTTCAGTCTGTGTTCACCCACAAATCTGAAATTAGTATGTGTGCAAGGTTTGTCCAGAAGGTATCCAGCCATGTAATATGAAAAATAGAGACATTTATTGAAGAAGATATAAGATACAAGAAACATTGTACATAGGACGATGATGCCTCAGTCCCCTTCAAAGTAGGCACCTTGGGATCTCACATAGTTCTCCCAATTGCCATCAGCTACTCTGTCATATTTTCCTGAATCTCACTGATGGTCTGAAATCTCTTCCCTTTCCAAGGCAATTTTAGGTTTGGGAAAAGCCAGAAGTCACAGGGCACCAAATCTGTGCTGTATGGGGCTGAGTCACCTGGGTGATGTGATGTTTCACCAAAAATCTCTGCACAAGACATGATGGATGAGCGGGCACATTGTCAGACACATTGTCGTGATGAAGCTGCCAATCAATCACCAGTTGCCCATAGCCACGGTATACTGAGTCATCTGAATAGTTTCTGCAGAAGAGTTTTCAAACTTAACGCAAAATTGGATGCAGATTCATTGCTGTACCTACTCAGTCATTTTGAATGCGATGGCCACACAGTACACACGCTCACTCAAGGGTGTCTACTGTCCCCACTGACTAGTACAGTGAAGTCATCATTGTTCACACATATGCTCATTCAGGTCCACTCTCCTTGGCTGCCAGGTTACACCGATGTCACGTAAACCGTTCTTATTATATTAACAATGGCTGGCCTTTTTCCAGACAGACCCTGTGTGTATGTGTGTGTATGTGTATTTTTTTCAAATGAGTGACTTTTTTTTAAGTTCAGTTAACTAAAATTTAATCTGTAGGATGCTTTGATGGTTCTATTACAAAATGTTGCAAACATATAATAATGCTGATAGACGATACCTATAGTTTGATTAACATTGTTCTAGTATTGCGTTAAAAATGGCTATGTTACATGGTGCTCAGGCTCAAGTTAATAAGTATCTATGCTCTATAGCTAGTCTGAGAGATTTCTTGCTAGGTTCTCAGAGGACATAATTAATAGTTTGGTTTGGCAATTAGACCTTCTAAAATGCATTTTAAAATTGTGTTTGAACCCATTTGTGGAAACACCTCTTTCTTAAAATTTTAAGACTGTCATTCTTTCTAGAATTGTGTATTTCATCATCCACTCTGAAAACACCGGACATTTTGTCTTTGTTGTTTTCAATAGAGGGGATTGTTTGGTAATGAGAGATTATTGTTGAAGAGGCAGATTATTTTGAGAATGCACATTTATTGAGAGGAGACCTGGGCATGTAAACTTGACAGAGAGGCTACATCTACAAGAGCGTAACACCAGTACGGCAGCAGTTCAGTAAATTGGCATATAAACGAGCATCTGTTGCAGGAATGTAAGAATGACATCATAAAGGATGTATGGAAAATTTTAATTGAAAAAGAATGATGCACAATTGCAGCATGACTCTAAGTCTAAATTGATTTTTGCCAACAGAGTGAAAGTGGGATTCTTTTAAAACATTCCAATAATGTAAAGTATTTAAAATGTAATGTCCTGTTAATGTGCCTAAAAATTAGAGTCTAGGTCATCCAGCAAGAGTGCTGCTTACAGTCCTGCAGCCTATGTAATATGCAATTATCTTGACAATAGTTTTATTTTTCAACAATTTTGTCATAAAACAGCAGTACGATACAATGAATTTGATTCATTTTTTGTGTGTGAATCATTTAATAGGCCATTACATCTACTATATTAGACTCCATTCTCCTTGCAGAGCTTTTCATTATAAGGCTGTCTTTAATGGAAAGAAGTTTAACCTTCCCTCCCAGATAGATTGAACCCTATAACAGTGTAAACATTCTCATTATAAAATAAAATCCCCTTCCCCAAGGGCAGTGCCGTAATTATGTTACAGAGCATCGTAGGAGCGTTTCCCTCCGGAAGTGCTGTCTCATTCTTGCACTCAAGTTTTTATCATTTTCAAACAATCAATAATAGTTTAATACAATGCATATGACCCAGTTTAAAAATTTTGGGATGTTATTTTAATCAACTTTGAGGAGAAGTCATCAGTAAAATTGCTGTTGATTTATAAATAGGATAATTAGAGGCTTTGCTCCTAAGTACTGCTCACTGGCATTGCCGCTGTTTTTATCGCCTAGTCCAACCTCTTCATTCAATTTTAAAATTGCCTTTTGAATGAACTGCACTATAAGCTTGCCAAATAGTGTCACCATTAATACTGTACCTCCTCTATTTCATTGTCCAGTCTGCAGATGCACAGTAAATTGTTTGATAAGGGGGTCAATGAGATTGCACTAGTCTTTAAGTGAATGATACCAAACAGTTCAGATTGTGTCACACACTTACTGGTATTGTAGAGCTGTGTTTAAAAGATAGCGGCACAGTACATTGGCTCATTTTGCACTGTTACATCCAGGATGTATCCTGTACAAATCAGGGCACCGGTGTTCTTCAACAGAGGGCCGATCTTTATATCGAGAGAAAAGAAAAGTAGCTAATGTCAGATTGCTGGACTTTACCCCTTTTGAAGGGTTTACTGAAAGCGACGGACCTACTTTGTTCCTACTGTAGAAAGAGACACCGTGGTTTCTGTGTGAGTGTGTTAGAGCAAAAGATTTTACACAATTATTTCAAGGTCATTCTAATGAAGATGCCAAAGAAAGTTATTTGTTGGGGAAGCCCGAGGACCACATGTTTTTAGTATGGAAATGTGCGGCTGATCAGTGCTATCTGTTACATAGGTAGCAATTATATTTCCGTAGGAGTGTGAACTCGTTGGATATATGGTGTTCATTTTAAGAAGCAGTTTTTTCACCCTTTAACTTATAGATGCATCATTATAGAGTAGAACCCTCTTCTTAGGGTTCCCTTCATGAGAAGAAGTCAGGATCTTCTTCAATGTATACCATGGTGCCTATGCAGAATTGGTAAGTGTTTCTGAGACATTTAAAAAGGCAAAAGTAAGAAACTTTATGCCTGTTGGGTCTAAAAGCAAGTCTGTTTGTGTGTGTCTCTCCCTTTGTAACAGAAGGAATGTTTCTTATGTTTCTGTCTTCAGACAGTTGGCACACATTTCATCTCAGCAGCTGCTTTCTCTTAAAGTGCAGTAGAGTGTAGGACTGTAGTGACACGAGCATTAATACTTCACATTCTGCTATCATATGCTGTCACCGGGAAATATGGATCTAGGTTACATGTGTTTGCAGACTTTGTACTGCTGAATTATGAAAGCTGACTCTGTTGGGGGATTGTGTTGTATTCAGAGGCTGTGAACTGAACAATAAATGAATGCAGGAGGCTGGTTCCAGTGCTGTCCCGTGCTCCCCTGTTGGGGACTGATTGAGCCAGAGCTTTAAGATTTCCAAGTGCCCAATCGCACTGGAAAATATGTTAAAAGAAACACTGAAATAATTTTGTCAGAAAGCATTTTTAGGAATTACCTTTTCCTGAAAAATTTTTTTAGATGCTGTTTTCTTCTCCAGTCAGATGAACCGTTGTACTTCAGATACAAAAAACAAGAAAGCCTATTACACATGATTAAAGAAAAAAGGTTTTCCCAGTCAGACAAAAATTTGCAAAGAAATTATTATTAAAAGTCCTTACTGTGGTTGTAAAACTTAAAACAATGTTTTAGATTTTATTTCCTTCATAAATAGTTTGAAATACAACAGTCAGTCCACAACTGGTAAGATAACAGTTGCCTTTGCATCTGAGCTTTGTCTACACACACGTGTATGTTAATTTCTACAAAACTAATTGCCGTTGATTTATAATCAGAATATTTAGAGGATAATAAATACCATAGTACCATCAGAATAGAATATCAGTGAGTCCATGCAAGCAATGTCTAGGTGACAACATTTCCAGGTCAGCATCTGGATGCGCAGAGCAGGAGTAGATATTGAGAGGTGGCAGTTGGGACTCTTGTAACAGACAATGGTGGTAGTTATTGGCCCTCAGTGCTTGGATGTCTTTCTAAATTTCACCGGAGATTAAATTTGTTGGCCTTATTTGTAAGTTGAATTTGGGCCTTCCTTTTCAAGTTGAAATTTTAGGTACTGAGGCAGAGACATTTTTGACCTTTGTCATTTCCATTGAAAACTACCTGGATTGCTATTTGTATCATGCAGGCTGCCCACTTTCCTCCGTCTTGCGTTACACACCACCCACTCTCAGTAGCTTGAAGTCTGTTCACTGAGGCAACACAACGTTCTCAAGTTGTGAGAAAAGGCAATTGTGTTAGAATTTAGTGTTCTTAATCCTTGAGCCAGTTATTTACCGTACCTGGTTTTGCTATTTTGAGAGCAAACAAGCTTTCTGTCTTCAAAGGCACAGAAACCGTGGTTATGACAGTCTTGTCTCTCATATAAAGTCAAAGAAGAGGTAAAATTTGTTTTTGATTTTATAAATCTTGTCTTTCTCTTACTCTTTCTAAAACTCAGTGTCAGAAAATACTACTACTACCTGTCCTGTGCCCCAAAGTCATATGAAAAAATCGCATTGTGATTGTTCCGCCTACGAAGTGAGCAAACTGGTTGCTGGCACGTGGAGCGATACTTTACACTCTAGACACTGTGTAAAAAATCATATTAGTAGCCTGGGATGATCATTTTCTGGCTGTCCTGTGGCCATCTCTTTATGAACCTGTGTGTCTTGAGTGACCAGATATGCAGGATTTGCTTGCCCCTTTTCCTGGTAGAAGTTGACTTCTAAATGGCCTGTTTAAAAATGTCTTCAATGTGAGACCGTGCTTCTCAAGCAAGCCCACTTCCCAGCTCGAGGAGACGAAGCCCGGGGCACATCTGCCTACATCGCTGTTCGAGTGTGCCCCGATGCGGCGCACAGAGCAAGCACACTGCTTTGAGTGCCGCAGCCATTTGACAGAGCAGTTCCCCATCATTTCTGCAGAAGAAGTGCTGTGTAGTGCGTTCAGGGCCATCATGCCTGCCCATTAGAGCTCCGTTCTGTGTCTGCCTGGAACTGGTGCTACGTTTGGAAACCTTTAACGGTGTTTGTCAAAACCAAGGGCTCTCGCTGAAAGCAGTACTGTCTGGGGTTGGGGTCTAAAATGCCACTGTTAGCTGATTGCAAAAACATAAAACACGCCAACGGTTTTGGCAGCAGAATTAAACGTGTGAGTGAATCAAATGAAAGGTGAAAGCAGCACTTTTCTGTCTTGGTCACGGTTCTATGCAATTGGGGGCATTAAATACAGCTTATATGGTCCCTCCACCACTTCTGTGTAAGGGCTCTAGTGACCTCGGGTTTCCTTTGTGTCTTTCTCTCTCTTCTCCAAGCCATCCCTCTTGAAAAAGGAATCGTTAAATAAAACTTCTGGGAGTGCCTTGCAAAATCGAAACACATGCAAGGAGCCAATATTTGAGTCCTTCACAAGAAATGCTAAATTTTGGCATTTCAATGCTAATATTCCCTGCTTGATTAAGGTAGAATTGGTTGGGTAGGTAGAAAAAGATATTTTAATATGATCATATAGAGCCCCACTTTTAACATAAGAATACATGTTATGACTTTAGGTTAGCTAAGCAGCAGCATCCTTTTTAAAATTCCGTTATTCTTATTACTTGTGTATTTTTCCCAATATGTACATGTGCTCAGACTTCCATGATATACAGCATCTTTGGCTGGCGACTTAGCTCCATGGAAATTTTATTATTTTTCAAAAGTTTCATCTAGAATTCTTTCTGCTCGGAGGAGTGAGAATCAGTAAGAACACTCTCAATTGTACTTATCAGTTATAATCAATATGCTAAATTCGGTGTCTTTTCCATATTGCTTATCTCCTCAAAAGTTAATTGCACTTTTCAACCTCACATGTTGGCAAAACTTGAGCTTTTTACTCTTTGCAACATAGCATATGTCAAAAATATCTGTACTTCAAGGAGGAAACTAAGGCAGAAGTGATTGGATAATTTGGTTGTGTCAGGGAGAGTTAAACTTCCCCTTTATTAAGGTAATGATCATGGTTTGTGATGGCTGGTTCTGTGCCCATCTATAGCCTCTGACACATTTTTGGAGAGCATTGCTTATACGCTCTGGATATAATTTAAAGTGCTTGCTGTAGCGAAAAGAACTCCAGGCCAGTGGTTGGAGTTGCTGCGCTGTTGCTAACTGGCTGTGTGTGTGGTCAGGCCCGTCATTTAACCTTCACGACCTCAGTGTCTGCATCTGTAAAATGAAATCGTTGGGCTGCGTTATGTCTCCAGTCCGTCTTAAGTTTTCAAATGCTGTCATTTTATACTTCTAATTTGAAGTTCGGTTCTGTCACAGTTATGTAAGATTGAAAAATACATGAATTCCAGAAGTTACTGTTTATCTTTAATCATCATCATCCTAAGCAGTGAAGCTAAACTATTTTTCACTTTTGGAAAAATGATTTTTAAAATGAGATCGGAAAGTACTCTCTGTTCTTCCGTTTGCACAGCTAGAACAGATAGAGGTTGGGGCGTTGTGGAGTTAATAAGAGCAGTCGTAGGTTAGTATGATTTTTAGCTTTTGCTTTTCCCTTAGTCTTCTTCAAGTAAAAGATATTATTTCGGTACAGTATTATGTAACATTAATTTTATAATTATTTGTATCATCTCTAGATAAAATTAAAGGGGGGGGGTCATTCCTTCCCAGTCCTGTTTATTCAAACACGTTCATTTAAAAAATTGTTTATATTTACATTTAAAGAAGAGGATCTTACATCTCCTCTTTCTTGGCTTGTAGTTATTTCATGACCATGTGGATTTCCAACAAATCAAAGAGCAGTAGGTTCTCTTTATCTCCATTTGGGATGGTCAGAAGGGAGGCTTGAGTTAGGTGGACCTGGCTACTATTCCCCGCTCTGCCACCAACTCCCCGTGTAACTGGACAGAGCACTCAACCAATACAGCACTTCGGTCTCCTCATTTGTAGAACGGAGATGATGGCATGCTCTGTCTTCACACAGGGCCGAGCACCTTGTGCGTTCCACTCAGTAAATGTGTGCTTAACCCAAGGGACCCGAACGGTGGAATTTGTGTCCTAGGTTCTGCCCATCTCTGTTTCTTTCTGCAGTATTACATCATCAGGGTTGGCAGTTGAGGGGTACTATTTACAATAAAATGACTGTTTAGTGATCCTCTCTGTGTGTTAACTTTAATTTCCCCACTCAGCTGAGGTAGTGGCTTTGGCATCTTTATTTAGCTAAGCAAATATTTGTTCAAATATAATGGTATCAGAGGTTTTGCTGATCATTCGAGTAGGAGTGCGGGGCCTGCCCAGTTAATTCGCTTGCCCACTCCTACCATATTACCTTTTTGTGAACCCTGAGCTTCTTGGGCTCTGGGACGTAGTTTAAAAACCATTATCCATTGACAGTTGGGCCCTAAAACCACTTATTCAAAAGAACATACTATTTGGAATGACTTCCTTGAAACTGGACTGAAATATGCTTCCTTTCTATCACAGGAAAGTAAAATAAAAAGATTGCTTGCCAAATCTGTGTTAATCAGCATTTCATAATTGCCAGGAAATTCTGTTTACAGAAATAACCCTTTTCTTCATTCTTAAAGGTCATAGTTCACAATTCTACAGTGTGTTTGAAGTGCTTTGGGTCTCAATATATAGCTGTCCATTTGGATTGGCCATGTTGTTATCAAGTTGCAATTTCCAATTAGCTTAAAGAGATCAGATAATTTATGCATACAGTGTTGTTTGACGTTAATAAAGGTTATCCTTCTCGGAAGATCTCACCAAGGAAAATCAGTTTTAATGACTAATCATTTGAGTCTAGGCAAAGGTGGAGAAATGTGGACACAGAGCAAAATTTGTAATGTTATAAAATCCTGTGTGTCTGCTTCAGGATGTTCCAACTAATTTTTAAGCTTCTAAGACATCAAGATCTTGTCCTCTCCCGCCCCTCACCCTCCTCCCAAAAGGCAGGGGGACCTGATGCACAGTCCTAGGTGCTTAATCAATAGTTGATTTTATTAACCACTGAAGGTAGCATTTGTAGGACTAATAAAAGTGAAGTACATGCTCACTAAATTTAAGAGGTTTGTCTTTGAGTCTTTTAAACTCTAGAAGAGTTTTTCCCCTCCCCTCCCATGTGGTTGAGCCAGACAAAGGCTCTAAACCTGTCCTGTGCAGGCTCATGACCGTCTGCCAGCTCTCTTAGCTGTCCTATCCAGTGTCCTGGTTTGCTGACAAGTTTCGAGGACAGCCACCCTCCTGGAGAATGCCACAAGTCCTGCTTACTTCCTGACTAGCTTGGCTTGTTACTGCCCCTGCCTGGCAACTGCTCTCAACTACTTGAGCGACCTTGGGCAAGGCAAGGCAAGTCACTTAAACTCTCTGAGTCTGTAAATAAGAATATGGATTAAGTGATCGTTAGGCAGTTTTAAAAGTCTGTGAGACTTTAAGGTAGTCTAAATAACGGAAAAGCATGTGTATTCTCTCTTGAATTATGCTGATGAGAAAATGAGATTTTTTGACACAGACATACACTTGCCCGTTTATGTAGGAATGTGTTACAGCAACACCGAAGTGTTAGCGCAGCAGGTTTTGGGGAAAATGTGAAATACACCTCTTTTTCTCTCCTTTTTTCCTGGCCATCAGATGCTTATTTTATTCCATATAAAATTGACCAAGCATACAGCAGGGTAAACACTGAGTCTCATTCTTGATCATCCGCAGCTTGAACTTGGATTGAAGTTGTTTGGTCTCTGATCCAGACAGAGTTTTTGGATGCGTGGCATTTCGTGTGAGCAGAGAAATAAACAGACTAAGAAGGTTGTAGAAAATTGTAGATTTAGTAGAATCCCTGAGATGATTTACTTTAGGGCTGGGTTTAGAATGGCAAACAGATGCAAAGGCTTTCTCTGGGCTTTGTTTTCTGAGTTGGCTGTATCCTTGCCTACAAGAGGCCTAGATTCTTGCTCTTCTCCCCGCCCCCACTCCCTTTCTGTGAACTTCCAGGATTCACTTTCAGAGTATGAGATGTCTGAAAAACGTTTGTTTGATTAGGAGAAAGTGTCCCCAGAATACGATGTCATATTGTCATGTATTATTTATTTTGTCAACATTCCACCGTCTGAGACAGGAGGACAGAGAACTGAGTCTGGCATAGCCAACATTCAACCTCCCAGAAATTTGGAGAAAATGTTGGGCCTTGCATTCCCCCTAGATGGCCATTAGGATGAAGGCTTTTTCTGGGAGGAGGTCCAAAATCATCTCAGATGTGTAGGTTTTGGAGATTATTCAAAAGGGCTGCTCCAAGGAATGCGAGACATTCCCAAGGTCAAATCAGTTTATTTAGGCAGGGTCATCAACAAACTACATGAAAAGGAAAGCAAGAGTCCATTTCTATAAACTTTAGCCTTTTCTGAAAACATCTAAAAAAAAGGTAGTGTTTATGAAATATAAAAATTGTATAAATAGTAGCATAATGTGGATTAATTTTAAATAATTAATCATATAGCACACAATAAAGGAAACAACTCATTTTTTAAAGCATTAGCACTTTATTGAAATAATCACAAATATATGTAGCTCTGTTTTGTTCCCAAGATTGATATTCCTTCAAATGGCAAAATATTTCCAGATTTTTTTATTCCAAAAGAGGTTTTAAAAAATTCAAGAACTTTTTAATGCAGCAAAATTTTGTCCTTTTTTAAAAAAGTTGGTTTTGTTTCATTGTGGATTTTCAATCCATCCTCCCGTACCTGCTATTAGGTCAAACTGTAGAGCTTTGAGCTAAGGGCTTTTGTGAAGTCCGGTAAATAATAGCCCTCTCTTCTCACTTAGGCCAGCAGGACTTCCCATCATGACTACCTAACTCTTAATTAGATGATATTTGGATCTGTATTCCTATTCATTAATGCTTTGTTTTCTTGTGTCATGCCAGGGTACTGTTTACACACTGAGAGAATTTAGTGACAGAGTTCGAGGAAAGCAGGGCCAGAGGAGAATCTGTTCAGTTTGGGGTTGACATAATTTCCAGATTCACATGTGAGTGAAATTTTAAAATACGGGAAATTCCTTAATTTTAGGCAATAAAGACTCTTTAAAAAATGCCTGTCGAACACTTAGTAGGAACAAACTGACTTGAATACACGGATGACCTAATGTCCAAACCATCTTGACTGCATTTGCTCTCGTTGAGATGGTCCATTGTCTTCACACAGCTCTCTCTGTTGCTGCTTCTGCAGTTTTGTGCTTGCTATTTTTTTCTAATATTTAATGCAGTGCATTTTATGTTCCTCCTTTTATTTCATTTTATGTTGTATTGCGTTATATATTTCACTGTTGGATCTAAATTGGGGAAGGGAATCCTGCTTTGTCCTTGCACTATAATGAAGATAGAGTTTGTTAATATAAATGTAAACTGCTGTCTTAGGTGCATCATCACATGAAGACTGT